>LPNX010967353.1:68417-81534 GCA_001517045.1 Pseudotsuga menziesii | reverse complement strand
TTCTTCCTTTTTTGGAGACTTTTGCCTTTTTGGAGGAATTTTGGATATTTTTTGGAGGAAAAGAGGGTTTTATGGCCTTTTGGAGGCATTTTAAGCCTTTTGGAGGTTTTTCAGATGGTTTTATGGGTTTTTGATGGAAATATGGTAGGAAAATGGACAAATGAGCCATGTAATGGGGCACATGAGGCAGTGAACCATTTTTGGGTGTTAAGAGATTGCCCCCTGATGTGCGAGGGCAGGAGCTCATCGTATGGCCGATGGACATCATAAGTCATATGTGTTTTTTCTGGGGTGTGGAGAAGAGAAGGAACCGACTGAAGCCCGGAACATCGATCTCGAACCAACTGCAAGGGCTGAAAAATACATAACCTCAATAATGGATGAGGAATCATCTTGATCATTTGGACGAGGTGGGAATACCCATGCTCGTATCAAGATACATAAAAATAACTGTGAGGCCCGAAAAGAGGGACCTGTAGGATACATAGAAAACCACTGTGTATATCATAAGTGTCCAGAGGGGACACAAATCTGGAACATACTGCTGGGCTGACCATGTCTGAGCTGAACAACTGATACACTGGAATGACAGCAGTGCTACTGAATGTGGTTCCAAAGGAACTAATGAGCTGCTGGATCAAAGTGACAATGGTCATACTTGCAATGGTACACTGATCTGGAACTGAACTGGGTACTCAAGGAAGCATGGAACTGGATGGCTTCCGAATACAATCTCCAACGCAACCCGAACATCCACGGAAACATATAACTGGTCGTTCCAAAGTGACTCACCAATGTGCTAGAGTCGGAAGAGATCCGGGGTCTTCGACACATAATGGAAAGGATATACATCCTGCACGATTCTCAACGATGCAATTAAGGTGCTGAAGTCGAGCATGTGAGAAACAACTATTTGGGGAGGCAATGATGACTCCTCCCAAAATGGTCCGTAGGCACTCACCACAGATGGTGATGGGTCCAAGGCGCAGGGGCCTCTAGGTCTATCCTCTGGAATAGAGGGGCTGTCGTCGACAGAGGGAGACCTGCAACTATCAAGGCAATGATGTTTCCTTGACAGGAGCGCGAGGTGCAAAACCGAAATGTGATAGTACTGATGGCAGGGTTGATAAATTGGGGTAAATAACTGGGCAAGTAGAATGGGTGGACTCAAACTTCCTTTGTTCAGATTATGATGGCGGGGATGATTGGGCAGCACATGAAACTGATTGGTGGTAAAGGGATCATAGCTGTATGGGATCTGAGGGTGAATGGGCTGAGGGAGACTCAAGCTGTGGTGGTAGGATACTGCAGAATACTCTGAACAAAGGCGACCGTAGTGATGGTGCTGCCGAGAGGATCGATCATAGCGCCAAGAGGCGCGGGGGGACTTATTCATGGGTTAGTGNGGGGGGGAACACTGGTGGGCCTCCTTGCGGGGTGAATGAATGGTGGAAAAATAACGAAACATTTGCAGTATGACAGGAGTGGATGGCTCATGTAAAAAGGGTGAAATAATCTGATGACGGCCGATGTGGCGCGCAAATTGATGCGGCAAGGTGTAGGGACGCACTATTGAAATTGTACCAAGTGAGAGCGAGAAATGATCTCAAGCATCATCACGAGCTCGGAAAAATGAATCCGGTGATATAAAAAGTGTGAAAAACGGAGAACGGCCGAAGTGGCACGAAAACCGAGACGACTAGCGGTGTCTAAAAAATGGGTAAAAAATGACATCGAGCAAATAATGCAACGAGGTGACCATTGTGATGGTTTCGTCGTGCTGATTCCAATGGTGGAAACGGTTCTGAAAACGGACTCCGTTTGGGTTCAGAATGGCCAAACAAGAGAAAAGTCAATGGACTATAAATAGTAAGTGGGCCCAACATGACATGTGTCATTTGACTAGTGGACGTTGACTCGTGATCGCAGTGGACCAGAGCAGAGGTGTCATTTCTGGACGATCTGACCAGTCGATTGTGGAGTCGAGAGATACAGGTATTTCGAGAGATACAGGTATTCCCTTAAACTCATACCTGCATTGTTTTTGGGTTTGGGGGGGGGGGGGGGGGGGGGGGTAGTGGGTCCCAGGGAATGATTTGTACGGTCCACGTGGGTGGTCCGCGGGTTAGGGGGTCGAAACCGCGGTCTCAGACTGCGGGTTTAGACCGGGACAGTCGCGGCTGGGGACCACGGGTTCAGGCTTGACAGTCGCGGTGGGCGGCCGCGGCTGTAGGCCTGACAGCCGCGGTCAGAGACCACGGCTGTAGGCCGGACAGCCGCGGTCGGGAACCGAGCTGTTCCGGTTTTTGGGATGAAAAGGAAGGTCAATTATTTTGGGATGAATCTGATGAGACTTCGTTGTGTGTTTTGAAAGGATGCCTCAGGTGCTATGGAGGGAGCGAGAGGTCCCAGACAAGATAGTGATAGTGGTTCGAGAGGATCGCCGGGTGCGATCACAGCTGGGACTCTTCGGACTGCTGAAGTTCGCTGAGGTGCCGATGATGCGGTCAACAGGATTGCTGCTGAACCGGTTAGTCAGATTCTGGGAGCTAGACACACTGGCTTTTCGAATGCAGGGAGAGAGGGTGGACCTCACCCTCACTGATGTTTATTTCTTGACAGGGTTGCCCTGCCTGGGGAGGGTAGCAGATACTCAGCTGTGGGTGTCTGCAGACCTGAATATGGATGATATGGTGGAGCGGTTCTGTCGGCCGGAGGCTCGGGTGCATTGGAATGCACTCTTGGTGAGGGATCTATGGGAGCCAGCAGTACAGGCGATGGCGGCATGTGTGGTTCGTATTTTGGGGTCCCAGTCACCTGAGAAGGTGTCTTGGGGTCAGATGCAGCTCGTGGAACGTGTACTGGCCGGGACCTATTTTGCGTGGGGCCAGATGTTCTTGACCTGCGTGCAGCGACAGCTGACCGCGGCGAAGGAATCTGGTAAGGGATTTTGTTATGGTTCATTTCTGTGTGCCTTCTTCATGGAGAGGGTCCCCACACTGCGGCCGCGGGTGCCGATCAGGGCAGGAGGCTTGAGGGAGCCTCGGATGGTGGGGTGGGGAGAGATGATGCGCCGCCGTGGGGTGGGGATGTAGGGAGATACTCCACGCAGGAGCTATATTTGCAGTGGCTCCAGCTACCACTGACGCTGGAGGACTATCCATATAGGGATATGGACTTCACAGGAGATCCGGATGCTCCACGGCCACCAGGACAGGCATGGGGGCCAGACGGTATGTATGGTTTGTTTGCATTGTCTAGTTTTATGTATATGATATATTGTTTGATATATAGTAACTGAAAAAATGGTGTTTTGCAGATGTGGGTCCGAGGCCACCGCCAAGACATGTGGCACGCAGAGGGACTGTGGCCATTCCAGCTTTGCTTGGGCGAGGGGAGGTGCGTCGTCCAGATGCAGAGGGGACACTGGAGCCCGTACGGGTGCTGTTAGATCGGTTGCTAGTGGGAGTGACTGACGCGGGATGGTGGGATGTCGATCCTGGCGTGGTTCAGGAGTGCTTGAGGGAACCCCGGGATTTCAGATCGATCGCGATCCGGGTGGCCATATTGGCAGACAGGGCACAGGCACAGGGGCCCAGACGGGATGAGGACTCGCCAGGAGAGGAGTCAGAGGTAGCGGACACTAACAGTGATGCAGGGTATGACTCCCATTAGGGAGTGCATGGGACTCCCCCTGCTAGTTTTGTAGCTATGGCCTGTACCTTAGAGGCTTTAGGATTGTACATACATTTTTTGTATAGCTGAGTACAGGGGTACTCAGGACATGTATATTTCATGTATATTTTTTATATCTATATATTTATGCACATGGATGCACTTTTTGTTTATGATGTTTTATCATTTGTACGCACGTGGATGCGCTTGATGATGTGTTGTATATTTGTATTGCACGTGGATGCAAGTAGTCTAGGATGTTGGGCACATGGATGCCCCTATGGATGCAAATGTTTATGCAATGCAGTCTTTTTGGTTTTTTATATAGTTGGATGAGATGCTATGATGTATGGTGGAGATGTTATATGGTGTGATTGATATGCCAATCTAGGATGTTATTTTCCATTTGATCTGCGACACTATTTTGAGCTCTTGGGACATGTGTGAATGTGATGGATTCAAACTGTCGGCTAAGTCCATGAATGAGAGGAATTCATGCCCCGCACACGTATCAATGAGCTGGTCAATAAATGGCGTAGGGAAATTGTCTTTGGGACAGGCGCGGTTTAAGTCTCGGAAGTTAGTGCATACCCTAATGGTGCCTTGTTTCTTGTTGACAGGAACAAGGTTTGAAACCCAAGTGGTATAGGCAATAGGATAAATGAATCCTGCCATTCGAAGCTTCTCAATCTCTGCTTTGACAGCTGGGAGTTTTGAGGGATGAATGGGACGCTGTTTCTGATGAACGGGGGGTACATCAGGCCATGTGTCAATGTGGTGCTCTATAATGGCGGGGTCAAGACTAGGCATTTCGGTATAGGACCAGGCAAAGACATCCCGGAATTCTTTGAAGAGTGTTTTGTATTCCTCAATCTCCTGCGCAGTGCAAGATGGTCCTAAAGCGATGAGTTCGGGGGTGCCTCCGGGGGCAGCGATATCAATTCGGATGACATGTGAGATGTTGGCCATGTTACCCTCTTCGAAGGCGTCAGGAGCAGGAATAGGGTCCTTGAACCAGTCGACCTTGGGGGGAAGGAAGTCTTTGGATTCAAATGCAAATTGGGTAGCAGTATTGGAGGAAGATTCATCTGGGAGGAAGTAGGAACAATGGTGCATGTCATCCCAAGGATAATCCGGGGCAGTGAGAGCCTCGAGAATCTCCTCATCCGTACGGAATGTTTGTGTCGTCAAATTGGTTGACGAAGGAGTAGTGGTGGAAGAGATCATATAAATGGTATTAACCTCTTCGGAAGAGGAAGAGTACGGGGGGTGGATTTCCACAATGGTGGGTGGTGCCGTCTCAAGATCCAGATTGTTCATCTCAAAGAGAGTGGTATTGACCTCTCCGGAAGGGGAAGAGACCAAGGAATGGATTTCCACAATGGTGGGTGGTGCCGTCTCAAGATCCAGATTGTTCATTTCAAAGAGAGCTACTCTGTACTCGGGGAGATCGGGACAGTGATGTGAGTAATGCCCGTAGACACCGCATAAGGCACAGGAATGGTTAGTGCGCAGGGATTTTTCTCGAGGCTTAGGGGTTGATTCTAGATGGACAACAGGGATAGTGGGGTGTTCGTCAAGCAGTTGCATGTATTCCTGTAATGCTGGTAACTAAGGACATAGGTGAGTCGCATGGCCCAATTCGTCGCACAGCGCGCATTTGGAAGGAGCACGAAACACAGGGGGGTTTTTTACTGTCTTAGGAGGTGGGACAGCAGTGTAAGGTTGGGGGTCTCTGCCCCCAGTGGGTTTTGTAAGAGAAGGGGGGGGTTTTGCGGAGGATGACGGGGTAGCGACACCGGGATTTGGTTGACTAGTAGTGACAATGGGTTGCACCGGTTGCAAGATGACATCAGGTGTCGGCGGACGAACGGGAGGCGAAAGATACCAAACGGGTAATCCTAAGGTTAACCCAGGAAGGCTGAGGGTGGCCATGACTGGGGCACTAACTACTCCTGAGGGAGGGAAGAGGAAAGGAATAGTATGGATGGGTGTAGCACCAATGTGACTAGGTACCAAATGGGGTTGAGGCAACAAAGGCGGTTGAGTAGTAGGAGTTCACGTGTTATGGGACAAGGTACATAGGTCGGACACTTCAGTGGCAGGTGACGGGGGTGGAATAGATGGGAAGGTTGAGGTCATTGGTGTGTCAGAGTAAACGCCCGTCCCCAAAGAAGAAATAAATGAGGTGGTGGCACCCGAAACAGGTTGTTCAATCATGGGGAGAACATTTTCGGGTGCCACGGGGGCATTGGGATCATGGTAAGTGAGTTGGTCAACCTTGACCACGCGTCCCTCATGGGGGAACATCATGGTGCGAAAAACAGTAGAAGCAACTGCTCGCATGGCATACATGTAGCTGTGGCCAAGTAAAAGGTTGTAATCAAGCTGTGCATTGATAACCTCGATGTTTATGAGGACAATTTTTCCAGCCAATGAGACGGGGACGTTAGTTAATAGGCATTGGGGTTGAGCTGAACGGCCGTCGTAGGCTCGCAACGCAGTAGAGGACTGTTGGAGAGGGGGGGATCCCATTTTTTTCCAGATGGAGGTGGGCATGACACATGTAGAGGCGCCTTCATCAATAATGCATCGATGGATGACAAAATTCCGAATGGAAACAAAAACTTGGAATGCCATAGTGGAAGGCAGGCGGGGTTCGGATTGGTCCAAATCAAATGCCATTAACTACGAATCATTTGGAATGATATCCCCAATGGCTGAGAGTAGAATCTTGCGCTGTGAAGGGCAGGTTTTTAAGACTTCTAATGCAGACATGGCTATGGGGGATTGGGCTAAGTCATCGACAATGTTGTAGTTTGACGCAGCCCGCACATTGGGGTTATTGTTGATACGGTGAAGTGGGAAACAGGGCGCTCTGGGAGCGCCATCTAGTGGAGGTGGAGGTATACGTAACGCCTGATTAGTGGGATGAGTGTTAGTAGGTGTATCGGCGGGAGGGGCTTCAGAGGTGGAGCCATATTGGTTCCGTCGGGTCTCGAGGTTGACCTCATCGGAGGACATCATCAACAAGTGGTGGGTCCCTGAATCGAACATGGGTTGATCAGGGGTAGCGTAAGTGATTTGTTGGGTTGGTGCGTTAGTTTGAGGGGGAGCCAACGGTTCAGTGTTCACTACGCCTTGGGTTGGTAATGGGTTTTGCAGCACCAAAGGTGGCTACTGAGGCTGTGGGGGGTTGGGTGGTGCTTGAGGAGCTGCCTGCCCTTGGAGGTGTACATCCACAGCCAAAAGTTGCTGAACTCACTCCATATGTGGACAAAAATGTGTGTAGTGGCCATAGACCCCGCAAACAGAACAAGGATAGTTTGTGCGCAAATTGGGGTTTTTAGCCTGCTTGGGCGGGCGATCAGGGTTTTGGTTATCAGGGGCCGCATTATTACTAGCGGGGGGATTAGGGTGTTGACCAGTGTCACGTCCTCGTCCCTCAGCCGGCGAAGAGGACGCGACGAACATCAACACAACCGGGCAAATGGCCCCATGAAAGTAATCAAATGAAAACAATGTTGGAATTAAGCATACACAGATGCAGTTATATTCAATCATACAGCGGAAGCAAACACACATTCCAGCAATTACATGTTCATCATAGTTCATTTAACATAAATATAAATTACAGAGATGAAGTATAGACAACAGACTTATCTTTTGATGAATAATTCACCCGCAACCAGCTACGTCGCTACAACGTTCCACCCAACCATAGGCCAGCTTGCTCATCAATCTCTCAGCAACGCTGCCACCCCCGAGCTGGGCATGATTCCTTCGGAATAAGGGTCAGTTGCAGGCTTATACATAGCCAAGGGGCACAAACAGCAAACCAACACAGCTGGGTTTCACAGGCTTTCAACAGACAAGCCAAGCCAGCACAGCTCGAAGGCTAACCATTGCACTCCGGCAACCAATTAGCTATCACAGCTCAAACAGGGAAAAATGAATTACACAGCCCCAACAGCAGAACATCAAACAAAATGCAATAGGGACGAATTTACAGTTTTCCCAACCAATGTGTGAACAGAACCCACGAATTAGCCTGTGAGTGAAGGATACGGCCACCCTATTCACAATTCGCCCAAGGAGATACTGCGTGGGTAAATCCAGCAAAATACCATGCGTGAAGATGGAAAATGGGAGGGAATCCCTCTGCGTGAGGATGCACAGCAGTAGAGGCCCTGCGTAAGGAGAAAACAACTCCGATTTTGCCCGTGGATGAACAAAACAACAGCAAGGACGCGAATTACAGTGTGTGGGTGCTTCAGCAACTCGTGGAGCCCCAGAAAATGTCTGCGTGACACTAAAATCACCCAGAGCCTGTGCGTGAGAAGCCAACAGACCAAAATCGTGGTGAGAGTGTAAACTGACCAGGGAAGAGTGCGTGAGGGAGAAGAATGGCCAACGTGGGTGGAGTGAGCAAGTGGGTAAGGCTGACAGCCTGCCACAACCACCACCACTTCAGCAATAACTTCCCCAACCACCAGCTGAAGCATTAAAGAGGTTGACAAGGTTGGAAGAGGAAAAAGGGTGACAAATAAACAAGGTGGTAAACACATGGGTTTTTCCCATAGCCAAGGTTTGACATCCCCCACCCCTTATCCTTCGGAACCATGCCCTTTTCATTCAACGTTGCACTGCCGTAGCTGGTTGTGGTTTATTTTAATTGATGTGCGGGTTTACATGATGCCAAATTAAAATGTGCCGGATAGCACAACATACCATCGGCAATTATCCCCATTGCCGAAACATACACAGCCAAATCGATGGTGGGGCTTTTGCCTTGAGCTCCTCACCATGATTAATTACAATATATATACATCATGCAAACGGGGTCAAACCCGGGGATGTGACAACCAGCTTGCTCGGTCGGTTGGTTGTTCCCCCGATTTCGGCCTCTGTCGTGGTTTTGTTGACCCTGGTTGCGTTGGTTGTTCTAGTTTTGCTGCGGGTTTTGTTGAGCATAAACTTGCCCTTGGACAGTAGGTGGATTCTGAGGTTGCGCGTGGGCGGGAGCAGGTTGCGATGGATGATATGTAGGTGGAGGCTGCGCAGGTGCAATACCCTGAGGGGGTTGCTGATAGTGCTGTGGAGCGGGTTGTGGGTGTGCCGCAGGGGTTGGTGCAGCCTGCTGGTGATAGTAGGGCTAAGGTGCGACAGGGGGGGCGTGAGCAGGAGTCGCATTACCGAAACACTGTGGTGGACATGAGGGTCTGTGGATATGGTGGTGATGTGTCATAGGAGCATACGGGTTGTGTGATCCAGACTGTGAGGTCACCCGCGAAGGGTCAGGGCCAGTGGTAGGACAGACTATGGAAAATGGTTGAGGCTGCGAAGAGACACGGCCAATGATGCCGTCGGCAGCGTGGGATGCCCCCGGCGCATTGCGTTGGGAGGAATCGTCGCGAGAGGCGTCAGGTATTATGGTATAAAGATAACCCGACTGGGAGTAAATGAGATCGAACTGTTGGGCTTTAAGGACAGCCTCTTCTTCAGACTAGGGTCTTTCGGATGCCACATCCTTAGCAATGATAGGAAGGAGGGATTTGAGGAACCAATCTAGAAAGATTTGGTCATCTAACTTGATTTTGCATAGGCTACAGCGTCGACGCCATTCATGAATGTGGTCCGTGATGTGGGTAGCCCTGTTTTGTCTGCATGATAGTAGGATCTCAACGCCTGCGTCATAGCGGACAGGTAACTGGAAGAAATGCAGGAAGGTCGAGGCAAGGGAAGTAAAGGTGGCATGGGTTCCATGGGGTTGTTCGATATACCACTTGGCAGCAGAGCCAGTGAAAGTGCGCTGTAATAAATGGAGGCGAATAGAGTCGTCTACTATGGAGTTGGAGGAACACCATAGATGGAAGGACATGATATGGTTCTGTGGGTCCTCACCTGCCTTTCCCTCGAACTTAGGGATGTCAGAGGGGAGCTTGGTGGGCATGTGAGGCCACGCAGGGTCATGTCGGATGGGGTCGTTGGTTAATCTGGCTAGTTCAGGCAGGTTGAGGCTAGCCATGAATGGAAAACTGGACGAATGATGTGACACGGTAGTGGGTTGGACCAAGTTGGGGTCGATGCCCCCAAGTGGAGGGGTTATGTGAGGGAGGTTGCCCCCAAGTGGGGGAACTAAGGTGGTATAGGAAGGTCCTGCACCACCATGGGTAGTATGGGTCACTAATGGGGTAGGGATAGGTATTCCCGCTGCGGGAATCGGTGTTGTGAGGGGGACAGTAGAGGGGGGCCCCGTGGAGGGCATACCCAAAGTAGGTGTGGTAACTGGTGTCATGGTGGATGTGCCACCAACGGTCCCTACCAAGATGGGAGTGGGAGTCACGCCAGCCATGGGGCTAGTAGGAGCAGTGTAAAGGGGGTTCTCAGATTCTGGCTCAGAATCGGAGGTAAAATAAGGGGCGTCGGTATCTGGTGACGGAGCTCTATGCCGCTGACGAGTGGAGTCAAGTGACAAGGCTCGAGATCTATGATGAGCGGTATCAAGTGATGATGACCTGTGTCGATGACGGGTGGTGTCAATTGAACCGTGCTGTGGGGGCTCGCCTCTGAGGCGCCGAGAATGTCTCGGGGAATCAATGGTGACAAATGGAGTCAAATATCTGTGGGTTGAGGTAACTACAAATCAGCTCAAAAACTCTAATGCAACCGAGTGTGCAGAAGAAGAGCTCTAAAAACAGGGTGCTCAGGCCAACAACCAACTCAAAACACCCACTGTAACTGCGTGCTACAATAGGCGGAGTGTCAACAGAAATGGTCAGAATACCAAAAAACAGCAGGTTGCCTAAAAAATAAAAACCGGTGGACTCACTAGACCGAAAGGAGGTAAGGGAGCATGCAAACACCTAACTAAAAGTATTATGACTTAACTAGACATATCCTCTGCAAGGTGATGAAATCCAAGTCAGACAATATGAATAGGGAAGCCAAGTGGCTAAGGTATCCCCCTACCGGGAGGGACACCGGGTAGTCAAATCCTAGAAAAATGGCAACTAAGATACCCCGTTCATGACACGTCCAGAAAGTTAAATCTGCCGCTTGGTCCTTTAACCGCAATACCCCTATACAAGGATATCCCGAGAACTGCGAAAGGTAGCCCTTCAGTTACTGAATGGAGTTCGGTATTCCACTCAGACCTCCAGAACCAATCTCACGACTTCAACCCTCCTAAGGGAGAGGCCCTCTGATAAACCGGTTGTGACCGTGTCAAAAAATACTAGGGTATTTTGGTTCCCTAATGGACAACAACTATGTCTCAAGTGTAAATAACCGAGGGGTGTTATTGGAAGCCTATCCCCTCGATCCTACCTAACTACAAAAATTCTTTTGTGTTCCCCAAGTGGGGTTAGAATGTTGGTTGAGTTAAGTAGTTTTTGAGTCTCACTTGAATTAGGTGACAGATTGTGTGCTTGTGAGGTTATGAACCCAGAAGAGAAGTTCCAGGGCAACTTCCTAAATATCAATAATACTGAAAGAAAAATTTTACCATGCAAAATTATCTGAAATAAACAATGCTGAAAATTTTAAAAAATTCTGTAAAGGGAAACAAAAGATGCTGTTGCAGAAAAAGGCTGTAGGGCTACAGGTAAAACAGATGGTTGTGTACGTGCAGAAAATATGGCAGCAAAGGGGCTGGGTTCAAAAGTAGGAACAAGTGCAAAAGTAAGATCGGAGCAGCGGTCGGACCGCGGGTCTGGGTGAAACAGGCGCGCTCAGGTCGCGGGTTTCTGGATAAAATACGCGACAAGACCGTGGGTTTGGATGAAACAGGCGCGCTCAGGTCGCGGGTTTCTAGAGAACAGACGTGGGCGGACCGCGAGTTTGGAAGAAACAGGCGCGGTCAGGTCGCGGGTTTCTAGAGAACAGACGCGGGCGGACCGCGGGTTTGGAAGAAATAGGCGCAGTCAGGTCACGGGTTTATGGATAAAAGACGCGGGTGGACTGCGGGTTTGGACAAAACAGCCGCGCTCAGATCGCGGGTTTCTATGGAAAAGACGCGGGCGGACCGCGGGTTTGGAAGAAACAGCCGCGCTCAGGTCGCGGTTTTCGGGAGAAAAGACGTGGGCGGACCGCGGGTTTGGACGAAACAGGCACGCGCAGGTCGCGGGTTAAAGCTGGAAAGGCACGGTCGGGTCGCAGCTAAGGGATGGAAAGACACGGTCGGAACGCGACTGTGAAGCAAAAAATGGCGGTTTACGGCGGCCAAAAACGAAAGCCGAAAGGACAAAACGGAAAATAAAATAAATTAAAAGACCAGCGGAGTCGCCAAAACTGTTGCTAGGGTTTTACCCCTAGCTTGTGCGAATGAGCACCTACTAAGGACAATGGATTCCTTAGTAGCAGTTCAATGATATGTGAATTAAAAGCTATAACTGAAATAAAAACTTAAATTTAAACATGTTCATGAAGCAAAAAGTAAAAGGTAAAGAATTATTTTATTGATCTGACCTCCAATGTGGAGGTTGGTGAAGCCCTTTGCGATGATCCGAGTCGGTGGCTCCGAGCTTCAAGCTGCTTCTTCTCTTTCTCCAATGGTGGAAATGGGCCAAAAGGGGCTCTCACTGGTGAAAGTAGCTCAATGGTGAGCTAGGGTTTCACGAGCAATTTTGGCAGAGGCAGGATACTTGTGATTGTGGATTTTGAATAAGGGGTCTCCATCACTTATTTATAGTGGTGGAGTGTCGGTTTAGGGTTAGGGTTTCAGCTGTTTAGGGTTTTTTCCTCATTTTCCTCATTATTTTATATTTTTTCTTCCTTTTTTGGAGACTTTTGCCTTTTTGGAGGAATTTTGGATATTTTTTGGAGGAAAAGAGGGTTTTATGGCCTTTTGGAGGCATTTTAATCCTTTTGGAGGTTTTTCAGATGGTTTTATGGGTTTTTGATGGAAATATGGTAGGAAAATGGACAAATGAGCCATGTAATGGGGCAGATGAGGCAGTGAACCATTTTTGGGTGTTAACACTCTCAATCAATGATGAAGCTCCACCAGCTGATCAACTAGGACCATCACGGAAGATTCCTAAATGGGCCACAAAGACACTTGAAAGTGTCCATCAAGATGAAGTTGGAAAGACGGGAACAAGAAGTTCGAAAATACATGGAGGAGAAGCAGATAATTCAGGTGATGACATGGATGTATCATTTGATTGTGAATTTAATTTATCTGCTAACTTTGAACCAACTTCCTTTGAAGAAGATTCTACTCATGTTGAGTGGTAAGAAGCTATGCAAAATGAGTATGATGCACTCATAAAGAATGGAACTTGGAAGCTGGTTGACCCTCCAGTTGGAACCAAACCAATTAGCTGCAAGTGGGTGTACAAGAACAAATACAAATCAGATGGCTCACTTGACAAGAACAAAGTGAGGCTTGTAGCAAAAGGATATGCATAGAAAGAAGGAATTGACTATGAAGAAACAC
>LPNX010967353.1:37914-68309 GCA_001517045.1 Pseudotsuga menziesii | reverse complement strand
GACAACTTGTAGGAAGTCTTATCTACCTTACAACAACTAGACCAGATATTTCTTATGTTGATGGCATACTTTCAAGGTTCATGCATAAACCTTGTGAAGGACACTAGTTAGCTACAAAAAGATTTCTAAGATACTTGAAGGGGACTCAAGATGTTGGACTTAAGTACTCTAAAGTGGATGACTTCAAACTTATTGGGTACTCAGACTCAGATTTTGATGGTGATAAGGAGACAAGAGTATCAACTTCTGGATACACTATGAGTCTTGGATCAGCAGCTATCTCATGGAGATCATGCAAACAATCAGTTCCGGCAGATTCAACAACAGAAGCAGAATACGTGGCTGCAGCTGAAGCAACGAAAGAAATAGTATGGCTCAGGAAGATACTTGAAGATTTGAAAGAAAAACAAGAGAACTCCACTCCATTACTAGTCGACAATACTTCTGCAATCAAGCTGGCTAAGAATCCTAGATTCCATGATCGAACCAAACACATCAACACAAAGTATCATTTGATTCGACATCATGTAGAAGCCAAGACAGTCCATCTTCGAAATTGTTCCACAAATGATCAAGTTACAGACATCTTCACCAAAGCGCTTGGACGAGAAAAGTTTGAAAGGTTCAGAAACATGCTCGGACTTACGAACACCCCTTCGGATTAAGAGGGGGATTGTTAGAATATAATCCGTTAGGGTTATATTATGTAAATAAATAAATAGTAGGAAGCCAAACAGGCTGAGCGGAAGGTGAAACCCAACCGCCATGTTATTTGTATAAATATAGGCATTTGCATTGGAATAAGAATCAATCGGGAGTTATTACCAACACTCTGATCGAAAGATCAGAAGTCGATGATGATGATGTTCTCTGATCAAAAGATCAGAATATGATGATGATGATGTTTTCTCATCGGAAGATCAGAAGTTGCTTATGATTATGATGTTGCTGATGATGATGATGTTTTCTGATCGAAAGATTAGAATGTGATGATGATGATGATGTTTTTGATCGAAAGATCAGAATGTGATGATGATGAGATCCTGATGATGATGATGTCGTATTATCCAAGTATGATGATGATAACGTACTGATCGAAAGATCAGAATATGATGATGAGTTGATGTTAGAGTATGATGATGTTTGGTTGATGATGGTTCTGATCGAAAGATCGGAGGCTGATGACAATGATGAGTCTGATTGAAAGATCAGAGTATGATGATGATGTTGTTACTAATCAAAAGGCCAAAGTGCTGAAGAAGATGTTTGTGATCTAAAGGTCAAAGTGTTGAAGATGATGTTGCTAATTGAAAGGTCAAAGTGTTGAAGATGATGTTGTTGATCGAAAGGTCAAAGTGCTAAAGATGTTGTTGATCGAAAGGTCAAAGTGCTGAAGATGTTGCTGCTGATTGAAGAGTCAAGATGCTGCTGATCGAAGCTGTCAAAGTACTAATGATGCTGAAGACTAAATATTGAATATGAAGGCTACATGATGTTGAAAAGCTTCCAATTATTTATAGATGTATCACCCTGATGATGTTGATGAAGTCCTCTATCTCTCTCCTATTATTGTTGTTGTTGATGTTGTTATAGAATACCCTTCTCGTTAAGGGGGAGTGTTGAAATATTGTAACTTTGAAGAATATTCTATATGTATTTATTTCCCCGATGGTCCTACCGGGAGAACCACTTGTATTACCTTATACCTTGATGCTCCTAATTGGAAGAACTAATAAGAGTTATGAGGCAGTCCCCTCTAATTGTAAAGGTGGGTCATTAGCACCCCAGTTTGGTTACTTGAGCCTACATGTGTAACTCGAGCCTACATGATTAACTCGAGCCTACATGACAGATGAGTTAACTTAAGTGAACGGATGAATATAAATAGAGGTGTAGTGCTCCTCATTTGGAACACACACTCTCACTTGTGTAGCGCATTAGTGGAGAGGAGAAGTAGCTGGAGAAGGAGGAGGATCAGGCTTTGATCTCCTTGCTGGTTTTATCTTTTATCTTTTATCTTTTGGGGCATCTATATTGAGGAATCTTTTGTTGGGTTTTTCCCTTTAGGGTTTTCCCAGGATAAATCTTTGTGTTCCTTTTGTATGGTTGTGCTTGTCTATCTTTCAGTGATCCTGTTTATATGCTTTTGTTATGAAAATGAAATGAAGCACTGATGTCTTAGCTAAGCATATGAAAATTTAACAATCAAGAGTCATTCTCCAGTCTTGTGAGTAATATCAAGACAGTATATTTGTGAGTAATATCAAGTCCTACAAATATATTCATATGATTGAGGTGGTGATGTTGTACAGCTTGTGAGTAATATCAAGCTGAGTCTTGTGAGTAATACCAAGATAGTAGACTTGTGTGTAATATCAAGTCAATAAACTTGTGTGTAATATCAAGTCAATAAACTTGTGTGTAATATCAAGTTAGTCTTTGGAGTGATGTCAAGAAAGTAGACTTGTGAGTAATATCAAGTCCTACAAATACCCTCATGTTGTGAGATGGTGTACTTTACTGTGTAAAGTAGTTATACTATGTGATTTATTACTAGTCATGGTCACTAAGTGTTATAAGTCTCTTTTAGGGATTAGTTATCCCTAGAGTGATATACTTTAGCATGTGACTACATGGCCTAGGGTAATATGTGTGATCATAACTATGTGGAACAATTATTCTGAGTATGATATGATAAGATTGTTAGATTAATTAATATACATTTGGACCATGCAGTATTCAATTAATGATAAATAAGATAAGCATAGAGAAAGAGTAAGGATTCGAATATCCTATGGCATACCTTCAGTGAATTCAAATTACTAAGACATCATTTAAGCATCAGTTGTGGAAAAGAAGTTTCATTTTATTAAGTAATATCTCCTTGATTTATGCAAAGTGTTTGTTCGTGGATGGCGTTGTTTTTATACCTCTGTATCATTGGAAATTTTGAAAAAATAATGGATCCTTAAAATTTTCCCTCGATCATTCTACGATGCTCATTCTCCCTACTTCCTTTTGTTGGCCAAATTAATCATTTTGAGTCTAACAAGATTAGGGACATTAAAATAATGTTAAGGAGAATGATTTATCAAATGGAGAGAGTAAAGGAGTCCATTCTTTGTATTAACAATTGCATGGAGGAATGGAACAAGAAGAAGGATAAACTTCAAACTAGAGTCAAGGAACATGGGGAAAATATAGAACATCTTGCCAATGAAACATTTATGCATTTCAATATTTCACCAAAGGAAATCGGTTTCATGTTAGGTGTTGTATGGGCTCAAGAGAAATAGAAGAGGAGACTATCCAATAGTCTGCACTTGGGAATTTGAAGGTCCATGTTTCTAGGCACAAGCTTAGGATCAGAATGAAGAGTTCATGGATGAAGGTCATAATGTCCATGTGTTTTCGTAAATATGTCACGTTTACTGGTTCTTAATAATATTAATATGATATTTTATTAGACAATATAAATGTAGGATTTTTATGAATGTTTTGTATGCAATATGGTCCTATAAGGATAAAGGATTTTTGGAATCTTTTGTCAAAATTTGGGTAGAATTGTTTTATTTCTAAATCATTGTAAATATTGGGATGATAAGGTTTTCTTCAATATATTACTACAAATCACCATTAACCATTTCTATATAAATAAATAAAATGAATAAAAAATCTCATTTTTCCATTTTCCAACATAAAAATTATCATCAACATATTTATACCGATATGCCTTTAAAATAATAGAATTCCCTTTCATCCACAAGTATCATACTTTTTCAATCAAATTGAGTTGTATACATGTTCCATACTTTCGATGGAAATTTCATAAATAAGTTTGATTTGTTTGAATGAGTATGTTTGGTAAGGACTAATGCATATTAGTATTCTTGTGCATAGGACAATACAAGTCACTTTCATTTCAAAACGTATATATTGTAAAATTGTAAAAATTGCAGTAATAATTCCTTAGTGAAAAAAGTCAATATTTCTACTTGACAACACTCAAAACAATTTTGAAGAAATTATTTAAAATCAAGATGTACAAAATAAATCTTCGTACCAAGCAAAACTCTTTCGATTCTTGCTTATTCATTTTCTTATAATTTTTGTGTGATGCACTAAGAAGAACACCATTCATAGATAAGAAAAGAAATTGGCTTCCAATATTTCACATATGCATATATAATTACTAAAAATAAGTATCAATTTAAAGAAAATGTTTTATTACATAAAAAGGAAGCGTTAACTTTGAAATCATTTTACAAGTTGATATCATTTGAATCAAATCTCTAGTATGAATAACCATGAATAGTTTCTATAAGAATTTTCAAGTATCTCTTCATGTTTGTTTTTGGATAATGACTTAGAAATTTACAAATATTGGACCATACAAATCCATTTTTTTCAAAGAAGTGTCGTATTCCCAACTTGGATGAATTTTTAAAAAAAATCCTCTCGTATTGATTGTGATACATTGCTTCATGTAAGGACCCTTTTAGGGTTCTTAATTCATACAAAAGAAGAAGAAAAAACTAATAGTTTTCATGTATATGAGTTTACTTGTTTCAACTCAATTAAGTTAAAATCTAGGTTCTGTATTTCTATTCAATTTAATTTTATCGGTAGGGTTAATTCAATAATATGCTACAGAATCCTATATTTATTGTTCTTTTTGTTCAGATCTTGCCATTTTCAGTTCTTACAACAACATATATGTCAATAATTTCAACATATATATGTGTAACTTACAATAATTCATGGTACTAAGTGGAAATGGATTAATTAATAACTGGAAATTACTTATATAAAATAAAATATCTATGGGATAGAAGTTTGTCCCTACAAGCTCTGTTTTGTCCATTTAAGCTCCTATTGCAGCTGCAACCGTTCTCCCCAAATTTCTTAAATTTTGGGCCACTCCTCATGATTTAGCGTTGTTTTAATCGTTGGATCCTTTGAATTTTGGTCATGTTTAATTTTGGATGATTCTAAAGATTAACTCTCGCCCTGGTTTTCAAATTTGTTTGTGATGGAAATTGTTGCGGGTCGCAGTTTTATTTGCTTGTCGATAGGAGCAAGTTTCTTTGTTGTGGGTTGTCATTTCAGAGGTGAAGCTAGTTTTTGTCCGTTGTTGAAATTCGAGGGCTGTCCAAAACACTTAAATCATTTTTATACATCGGGTGTCGAAAATATCTTTGATTGGAGGCCATTACCTTTTAGCTTCCTCAATTGCGGCTCTCAAAGCAGCTCAGCGCCCGAAGTCCAAAACGCTCCGCCAGCCGATGCGTCAATCTTTTAGTCACTTGCCCGTAACTTTTATTCTTCTGCTGTTATGGCTGGGAAAGCCATTAAGCGTCCGATGTAAAATGTCTTTCAACCTCCGATTGAGAGTCTTCCCTCCCTCAGGTCTCATATCCCTAACCTTTCTCTTCCACCGTTGCAGCTCCCAAATCAATTTGCCACCCGAAGTGAAAAGGGATCCGCTGCCGATGCAGGTTACTTGTTCGTTTTCTTTTCCTTTCCCGCCGTTGCGGCTGTGTGAACCAATTGGCTTCCAAAGTCATTATCATTCCGACTTCCAATTTAAATTTTTCCCGCCGGCGGATTGGTCTACCCTTTCAACGTCAGTATTTTGAGCCGCCGAAGAGTTTCCTGTTGACCGTCGTTGGCTAGGTTTGTCAAGCCTATAGGTGGATGAAGTAGTATAAGTGGCCATTTCTTATGGAATAGCCATTTTAATCGATTTAATTTGACGTTTCATTTTAGCATGCAGTCCCGGTGAATGATGCACGATTGATCAATTGCAGAAAAATCCAAAAGACTACTCATATTTCCGCGGCGTGAAGATACAAATGGGAGACAGGAACTCAAGGGGCACAAGCTAAGGAAAAGACAAAATGGGTAGCGACAAAGGCATACATCCAAAAGATCTATCTGTTACTAATCAGATCATGAACGCATACAGAAAATAAGATGAGAAGATGAAGCGTTCGAGGGACTGAAAAGTCACATGTTTGGGGGGAGCCCAAACGATCTGTTGTTGTAGTTTAAATATGGAAAATTTAGAAATTAGGAAGGGCTTTTTCCCTGGAAAACTTGTAAACCTTTTGCTTGTAAGAGGAACTATTTCATTTTACAAATCAGAAAGTGAAAATTTTACCTGTTGGAGAAAGTGCTATGTGGAATGGATCAATGCGTTTAAATGAGCAATGTTGAATGTGAACTATTTCATTTTCAGTTGTGTCTCATTGGCTATAAGAGTGTTCTAATTTCTTGAACCTATGTTCTTGTCTGAAGATTCTTCGATACTTTTATGGTGTTCTTCCACTATGAGTAATGGGATGTTTTAATTGTTGATGAGCTATCTTGTCATTTATACTTTTACTTCTGTTTAAATGTTTGGTTAAAATAATAGCTATCTGTGATTTTCCACAACACCTGAACAGTATTGCATTACTCATGAATTAACGCAGCTCTCTGGAGATAGTTTAGTTAGTTTTATTTTATTACTGTTTGTATGATTTAGATGCTTGTGAGTTATATGATTTAGGCACATGCATATCATAATTTAAGTCAAAATACAAAAACTCAGTGGACCGGGCCGTAACCGATAAAACCCTTTGTTTTGTTACTTGACCTACGGTAGCCGAACCGCAAACCGGACGGATTCCCTACACCAAACAGTCACAGGCTAGTTGGGAACGTTGACTGGGGAGAATCCCTTACTGTTGTTTCCTGCGAATTTCCAGGCCTCAATAGTTTTGGCGCTAGAAGGAGGGCCACCAGTGTATGGCTGGCCAAGGAAACCCGTTTTCCCGAGATTATTCCACCGGTAACAGTTCTGAGAGCAGTGGGCTTCATAATCCAATTCCGGAAGAAAGAGAACATCTATATTCTATTGGCAATGAAATTGTTAATGATCTGAGAAGACACGCCAGGGCATATGTAAAGAAGATTGGAGGATTGCCAATCATCCCTGAATTTCCCAGAAGAGAGTATAAAAAGAAAGATCGTCCTATAGCGGAAGACTCAGTGTTGGTTGGAGACTGGGAAGAACTTGTAGAAATAGCCTTACAGGAATTTGTACTACCTTTGAACCAAGAAATCCCAAATACCCCTCACAGTTCTCCTGCTCGCACTCCTATTGGCTCACCTCCTCACTCTCCACCTAGACTCATGGCAGGAGTAAATGCTAATCCACCACCTAACCCACCAAATCCACCACCTGCTTGGAGAGCCAGATCACCGTTAAACCTGACACCTCCATTACACGACCTACCTCAAGCCTTTAACAAGATGTTTCCCAAGTTCGACCCAAATGAGAAAATATTAGTAGATGATCACCTACAAATTTTTTACTTGGCAATGGAAGGATTAAGGGTCAGGGAGTATGAAGATGTAGTCTACAGACTGTTCCCGTGTACCCTTAAAGGAGCTGCAGCATCATGGTACTTTGGGTTGCCTGCTAATTCTATCCCTGATTGGGATACCTTCGAAAGAATTTTCAGAAGTAAGTATGCAACTCAGAAAACTCATGCAGCCCTCATGAAAGGGCTATGCGCCTTGAAGAAAGAAAGAAAGGAAAAGGTGCACAGTTTCACACAAAGGTTTGCAGTCTATCTCAAGAATTTTTCTGAAACGGATAAACCTTTAGACAAAGTTCTGATTGAATATTATACTTCAACTTTAGGCCCTGATTTGGCCATGTTTGCCAAAGGTAGGGCCAAGCCTACTTTGACGGAAACGTATGAAGAGGCAGAAGTAGTGGAAGCTGAAAGAGAAAGTATTGAAGATTATCCAGAACAATCAGGAGAGAAAGGTGCAGGAAGGAAAGCCTTATTGTTTACTAAGCCTAAGGAAGAGAAATCGCCAGATTATGAAAATATGGCAAAAATGATGCAAAAGCTTTCCAACAAAATCATAGATTTGGAGAAAGAGAAGGAAACACAAAAGTTTTATAAGCCATATTATAAGAAAATAGAGGATAACAATCAGTCTCAACCTCCTCCTCACAATACTACATCTATGAATTTAACAGAGGTAGGCATGGACAATTTTTGCACTTTCCACCAATAGCCACACTCTGAAAAGAATTGTCCTCAATGGATAAATTTGATGGCGTTGGTCATGAATCAACTGTTGGATTCTAGATTAACAGAAGATGGAGATGAAGAGAGAAAAGAGAATACTACGTCAACAAAGGAACCAGAAGAGGAAACCATGGTTTTGTGGGATTCTGTTTCGTTATTTGATGCTGAAGAGGAAAAGAATCAGGGCTACAAGGACGTCATGGAAACCAACGTGGCAACAAGGAGCCAAGGGCCACTTAAAGAAAACAGTCTCATTCTACCAAAGATCAAAAGGCTGCAAAGAAATGTAAAGAAATTTCAAAATAAATCCTTAGCTGATAAGATTCCAGAATTCACTATTACCAGCCAAGATCCAAAGAAGAATAATACGTTGGCCAGGCCAAAGGAAGGAAAGATGAATGATGATAAACCTCATCCCATTGAGCAGCCGATGGATTATGACATCGTGGAGGATTTAAAGAAGGTAAAAGTGAATGTTCCACTATTCGAAATGTGTAAAGTGCCACAGCAAAATGAAAGACTATTGAAAGCACTTGAAGCATCGAATGAGAAGCTGCCCACTGACAATCAACCTCAGGAAGAAGAAGAAATTGGAGAAACCAGCATTGGAGGTAAGTCTAAAAGAAAACATCCACCTTTCCTCCTCACGTTTGAACTTTTTAATCGTAACATGCACAATTGTCTGGTAGACTCAGGGGCGTCAGTTAATGTCATGCCAATATAAGTATGTAAAAAGATAAATGGGCAACCTAAGCCATCCACGTGGAGGGTTGTTCAGTTGGATAGGACGGATGTCAAGGTGATTGGTGAGATGGAAGACGTCCTAGTCCGTCTGGCATCCAATGATAAAGTGTGGCAAGTCATTAATATCATGGTGGCTGATATACCAGACGCTTACGGTCTTGTCCTGAGCAGAGATTGGTCGGCCAAACTAAATGGTTATTTTTCCTCGGATTGCTCGCATCTGTGGCTGCCATACAAAGGAAGTCCGAACCAGATTAAGATTTTAAGGGAGACTCACATGAAATACAACCTTACTCAATTGGATGAGAAGAATGAACCAGTCGATTATATATTGGGAAACTATTTTATTGAGTTGGAACAAGGAAATTACCAAGCAGAAGAAGCTAGCAACACATCAGACACTCGGCCTGATCTCCTTCGATTCTCACAGGCTGATGAGATTGACTGTAAAATAGTAGACTTAGTAGTAGGAATAGATTCACATTCAGTAGTTAGTGATTTTTGGACTTAGTTTTTTGATGGCTCTAAGACATTAGAGGGGTCAGGGGCTGGCTGTGTCCTGATCGACCCCAGAAGAATAAACATTTTCTTTCATGTAGATTAGAGTTTGAGTGTACTAATAATACAGCTGAGTACGAAGCGCTGGTGTAGGGTTTGAGGAAAGCAATTGAATTAAAGGTAAGTAATCTAAGAGTTGTTGGAGATTCCGATATTATTGTGAAACAAATCCGGAATCAAATACATTATGTTTCGCCTCACTTGAAAGCTTACCAAAATGAGGTATGGGACCTGCTTAAACATTTTAATGCATTCAATATTATTTCAATTCCAAGACTTAAAAATGCAGCAGCTGACTTGTTGGCCACATCAGCCGCTAGGCTCGTACCCACTAATAATCGATGCTCTGTCGAATTGCTTTTCAGGCCCTCAGTACCGGATATGATCACCAACCTGCGAGTGTTCGACAATGATCAGCAGATAATAGAATGCTTAACAAATGACGAGATGTTCAAAGGGGCGATTATAGATGATGAAGAACATCAAGCTAAGATGAAATATGACAATTTCATCCCTAAAGGATTCAAAACATTGGAAAGAATGTTCAATTTAAATGAAAAGTTCAGAAGACCAGCCAACGTGAAGACCCATAGCTCATCTCTACAGTTCGAGCTGATAAATTTAGGGACTGAAACGAATCCCAAATTTGTGAATCTCGGCAAATGTTGTTCACCAACAGAAAGAGACAAATTCGTCAGTCTATTTAAACAATATAAAGATGTTTTCACATGGACATACGAAGATTTGAAAACATATGACACCAGCATCATCAAACATGTCATTCCCATCAAAGCTGGTGTCAAGCCATATCAGCAACCGTCAAGGAAAATGCATCCAAAATTGGAACCGATGATTCAGAGTGAAGTGAAGAAATTATTGGATGCTAGAATAATTTTTAAGGTCAGACACTCGGAGTGGGTATCAAATCTGGTACCAATGAGAAAAAAATCTGGAGAAATCAGATTATGCATGGATTTCAAAAATCTAAACCACGCTTCCAACAAAGATAACCATCTTGTGCAACCCATGGAGTAATTGCTGCAAATGGTCTCAGGTTCTGAACTGTTTTCGTTGTTAGACGGTTTCTCTAGCTACAATCAAGTATTAGTAGCTGAAGAAGACAGATTGAAGACCACGTTTAGGACCAAATGGGGAACCTTTGCCTACAGGAGAATTCCCTTTGGGCTTATAAATGTTGGAGCAACGTTTCAGAGGGCTATGGACATAGCTTTCCACGGATTGATTGGCCGAAGTGTTGTAGTATACCTTGACGATATTAAAATATTCTCGAAGAAAAGAGAAGAGCACGCGTTTCACTTAAGGCAAATTTTCAAACGCTGTCGGAAATATGGCATCTCACTCAATCCTAAGAAGTGTGTGTTCGCTGTCACGGAAGGCAAGTTGCTGGGTCACATAGTTTCAAAGAAAGGAATCTCTATAGATCCAGAAATAATTAAGGCTATTGAACAAATCCCCTTGCCCCATAATAAAAAGGGGATGCAATCATTTATGGGAACGATAAACTTCGTGCGAAGATTTGTGCCCGATTTTGCTCAGATTGTCAAGCCATTGTAGCAGATGGTAAAGCAAAATGCACTATTCAAGTGGACTGAAATTGAGAAGAGCACATTCAGCAAAATCAAAACTATTGTTGCGCATGCACCCTCGCTGAAAAAGCCCAGATTTCGACAAAGATTTTATCTTGTATACCTTTGCATCTGATGATTCACTAGCAGATGTGCTCACCCAAAAGGAAGATGGGGGGGATGAATTCCCAATATCCTTTATGAGTACTGGTCTACAGGGGGACGAATTGAATTACCCAGCTGTTGATAAATAAGCTTACGCTGTATTCAAAGCAGTAAAGCAATTCAGGCCTTATATTTTAAAAAATAGAACCAAGGTGATCATCCCCTAACCAGCTGTAAGATCTCTTCTTGTATAGAAGGAGTTAGGAGAAAGAAGAGGCAACTGGGTAACAGCTCTTCAAGAGTACGACATTGAATTCAAACCAGCTTCTATAGTTAAAGGACAAGGGTTGTGCAAATAGATGACTAAAAATGGAAAAAATGAAGAACATGCCTGGGAAGATGAAGCCGAATTACATGTAATGGAGGTATGTCCTCTGTTTACAGCTCCCGAGTCTTGGTATAGAGACCTTGTGCATTACCTGTAGGCAGGGCTATTGCCAGAACATTAGATTTCCAAGCAAAGAAGAGCGATACGTCTTAAATCAGCCTCCTATCAACTTGTTGAAGGAGTATTATTCAGAAAGAATTATGACGGGGTTCTTCTCATATGCTTAGAAAAAGAATATGCGAAGAAAGTAATGTCAGAATTGCATGACAGTCCTACTGGGGGACATTATTCAGGAGATACTACATCCCAAAAAATCCTCAGGGCAGGTTACTATTGGCCTAGACTCTTCAAAGACGCACACGCACATGCCAGGAAGTGTGATATTTGCCAAAGGTGTAGAGGGAGACAACCTAAAGCAACAGCACCCCTAAAGCCTGTGATGATCACGAAACCATTCAAGCAATGGGGGTTGGATATCATTGGAGAAATAAAACCAAATTCCTCCCTACAACACAAGTACATTCTGACCGTGACCAATTATTTCACTCGCTGGGTCGAAGCAGTTCCACTACGCAAGATAAATCAAGACGAGGTCATTAGTTTCCTGCAGGACCACATCATGACCAGGTTTGAAGTTCTAGTTTCGTTAGTTTTTGATAATGCTACGTACTTTTCATCAATTAAATTAACTGCTTTTGCTCATGATAAAGGGATAAAATTGCATTATTCTTCTAATTACTATCCACAAGGAAATGGCCTCGCTGAATCCACTAACAAAAATCTGATTAGGATTTTAAAGAAGACTATGATTGAAAACCAGAGGAGCTGGCACTCAGCGCTACCAAATGCCCTTTGGGCCGATAGAGTCACCCCCAAGTTTGTGATAGGAGTGTCACCGTATACCCTTGTGTATGGTAAAGAATCCATTCTTCCCCCCAACATCATGCTACCCTCTTCCATAATAGCTCAAGACTCCAGAGGGTCGAAGAAGGAAGTTTTGCAGATGAGGATATGCAATCTTCTGAAAGCAGAAGAGGCTAGATCTAAAGCCAGGGAATGCTTTAAGCAACAGCAAGAGTTAGTAAAGAGATGGTTCAAAAAACATAAAGCTGGAACAAAAGACTTTAAAGTAGGATACTTAGTCCTCAAATGGGATCACCCCCATGATGAGAAAGGAAAGCACACTAAATTCCAGCAGTTGTGGGTAGGCCCTTTTCAGATTGCAACAAAGCTTGGCCCTTCTACTTATAAGTTGCAAGATCTACAGGGGTGGGAAGAGAACTTACCAATGAATGGTTTGGTTCTCAAGCCTTATTTTTCCTGAGTTTCTTTGAGTTCTTCTGCCTTGTATATAATTAATCTGTTTGGCTGTCTTTTGAGTCATGTTTTTCAGTTTGTTTTAGTTTTTTTTCTTGATTCCAATAAAGGGAATGAACCCATGGTTGCATGGAGAACATCAAAATGTTTGGGGATGATAAACATTTTTGGGTCTCAGACTATGTGTTGCTAAAAGAACTTCTTCCAGTTTAGCAGTTTTCTCGAATAAGCTCTGTGTGCATTGAAGTCCTACTTAACCCCTGTGAACTAAACCGGATTCGGAAAGTCTGGAATACTATGTTGAGGCTCCATCCACATCACACTTAACATGTTCTAAGGAGTGACAGCAGAGGACCCATGGAAAGGAGCAAGGTGAATAGTATATTAAATATAAATGATCCCATGCCAGGAAATGAATGCCAAAAGGAAAATAAGAGTCAAAAAACTCCTATGAAAGCATCATATATCAAATGCAGATACTGAATCATAAGTACTAAAATTGCCGGAAGATCCTCTCCGTCCGTGAGCTGAAACATGAAGTACACCGCTCACACAAAAGGACACTATGGGATAGAGGATCCTGAATTAAAATTCAGTAAGAAAGGCATGTAGGAGGACTCATATAAAAAGGGACAAAAGTCTAGAAGCACAAAAAGTGCTAAAGTGGCATGAGAATGAGGAACAAATGAATATTTTTGTTTACCATATGCTACAACCCTGTGGTGTCCAAGCTATCTGCTACCTGAAGACAAAAGTAATAATGAAACTCATCCTCTGGCCTCAACAGAGTTATTTGGACTTGAAAATCTTGGTTTCCACTCTCCCAAATTGGACTATCATCAATGATTAAAGGTACACACTTTGGTAATTTGAGAAATCTGGATAGCTGGAAGAATTCAATAGATGCATTTATTGTTAAACAGTCTGTCACTCAAAGAACAATTGCCCAGAGATATAGGTTCACGAGGTAATCGCCAATTGTTGCAGTTGCAACCATTCTCCCCAAATTTCTTAAATTTTGGGCCCCTCCTCATGATTTAGCGTTGTTTTAATTGTTGGATCCTTTGAATTTTGGTCATGTTTAATTTTGGATGATTCTAAAGATTAACTGTCAAAACCCCAAATTTCCTGAAAAATTTAAAATTTTTAATTTACTTGATATTATCATTAAATGCAATTAACTAAACAACTACTTAGCTAAAGATTAACAGCTTATTATTAAAATTCATCTGTTAACTGCATAGAGTGATAAAACATTCTTTTAAGATTACTGACTTATTTCTTTTTGTCTTCACAAGGTGGGGCTGTCATGAAACTGGGCTTACTTAGCTTACGAGCTAATGCAGAAAGTTCCTTCTGTCCTTACGAATTATAGGTAAGAAGATTGGCTGCTGCAAGTAAAACTTCGAAAGTCTTTAAATACAAGTTCAATTGTAATTCCAGTTTAGTAAGACAGTAGCAGCTATGCACTTTTCTATGCTTATCAAGGTAAATTCATTATCAGTTCTTTATTCTAGTAAAAACAAGCATTATAACTTTTAAGATTTACTGAACTGTCTGTTATCTACTAAATTAATTGGTGTCAAAGGATCTTTAAATAAGATTGTCTACACAAGAAGAATGAACTTAAAGTTTATGTTTAAAAAACACAAATATTCTTACTTTGTAGACATATAAATAAGGGGTTTCCAAATTACTGCTTCTTAATCAAACTATCCACAGATAAGGAAATACTCATGCTAAAGCACTAGGTATTATTTACATTACATTTGAGTTAACACATACTAAGTTTATCTTAGATCTTATGGATCACATACTAAAAACTAGCTATCATTCGAATCATTAAAAGAATGCACAATTATAAAAGTTTCAAGGTCTAGCCATTACACTGCTAAACTTTCTCTTTTAAGGCTTCACAGTTATATGTGATAAATCCTAAGTTCAGGATGTTTCTGCATTCATTAAAAACATTTAGTTGCTATTTCCCATGTACACATTTATTTAACTTAGATGACTATGGTAATACCGTAATGTTACATTAATATACAATAGTTACTAGGGTTAAACCTGCAACCTCCTACAAATCAACTAATAGTAGACTCTATAATTTTTAACATAAGTGGACAGGATAATACTTATAAGAGATTAATATTCTTTCTTAATCTTATGTATTATATCTCCCATGTATAATATTTTTACAAGCTTATTCTATTAAGACTATAAGGAGTTTAGTACCCTAAATAGTCATTTCTCCGAATGATCAGGTTATAAACATATCCATGATAGCTTAAGGTTATAGACTCATACCAAGGATAACTTTTAAGACCTTTATAATAAACAATCCATGTTTACAATAAAAAATCAAATTTGTAAAAAGGATAAAGTGATTGCACTTACCACTATAGTGCTCTTTAGAACGTATGTTTATTAAACCTAACTTCATGTTATAAGGTTCTTTACCATAGTGCTAGCAAATCTTATGTTGTGCATAAAATTATAACATGAATATAATTCAAGGATGATATTATAATCTAATATACCATATAGAAAATTATACCACGCATCGATGATGGATCTAACATAAGGTTTACATAACAAACAATGTTCTTGTGATTATGTGCAAATGATCGGTTGACTTCAGGCTCGACTAAGGTATATCCTTCGTGCACTGAATGATTGTCAACAATTGAGATCGATCTGCTCATCGAAACTATGGAACGAACACCCACCGAAATTGAAATATTTGTAAGACTACGTGGCTGTGTTTTGGCCATGCGTAGCAGGATTTAAAAGAGTTGGCTCCCAACCCTAGATCATTATCTTACCTCACCTCCGGGCTCTTTTCCATCCTCTATGAAGATAATCCGTCTGCACCGTCCCTCTGTCGCCTGTGTAGAGTAAAGGTTGTCTGTAACTTCTCCTCCCTGATTAGCTGGTTCAACGTACCGTAGAGAAGGTTGTTTTCAGAGTGTTTTGTCTGTCAAACGTTGCTCATTCTCCTTTAATATTTTACTGTCCCCACAGCCATTACTCGACCCTCCACTGAGATAGATCTCACTTTTCTCTCCCAGTTTGTCCAACGCAAGTGGCTCCACCATTCGGAGGAATTGTGGTCTGAGCTTTACCGTTTGTTGTGCGTTAATGGGATGAGTTACAACTCGGCTTAGGGTTTGTTTTACTCCATCAGTTGGGTGAATTTTAGGGTTCCTTGCTATCAGGGAAATCATGAGTGATGTAACACCGTATCCTTGCAAATGGATGGCAGGCTCCTCGCTCAAGCTGTTCGCTGGTCACCACTCTACTGCGCGAGACTTCCAGTTGCAAAGGTAACAGGATTACTTAGTTTCTTAAAAGATAATGTAGTTTATTTGTATAAGCATCTCTTGATTTTTATAAACAATAGATTTTAACAGCCAGTCGTGTTATTGTTTGCAGGTACAAGCTGCCTCTCTTCTCTATTTGCAAAAGAATACGGTGTTACGGAAATAAGGGCCACGGTAAACCTGGTTCTCCATGGCTCATCCACCTTGCGTAAACCCTTATGGGGTAATGAGGGCTCGGTCAAAGTGGCCTGTTAAACCCTCATGGCTTTCGGTTGTTTGTTTTAACAATTCTCGTTAATGCCCTTGCTTCGTTGCAGGGCTCTCTCCGGCTACAGCCATGAGTGTAAAGCTTTTATTTTTGGTTTTATACATAATACTGTAATTTAAAGTGAAGAAACAGGCTGTAAGCCTTCTTGGATAATTTTTACAGTACTGCCGTGGATTATTGTGACAGAACTGGGTTTTTCAATCCATAATTTTGTGTATTTTGAAAGAACGGGGTTTTACCCTAAGTTATTATAAGTAATTAATACTGCACTCCTTCTCGGAATTTCTTGTTTTTCTTACATTCTGTAATTTGAAAACTTACTTAATTTTTAATTTTAACCCACGTCTGTGAGTATTGATTGTAAATTCCACCGTTTGTTAATTATTTACATAATTGGGTTTATTTATCAGTAAAGAGAAAAATAACGCTGTTCCTTTTTCTTTTAAAGTTATTATTCAGTTTATAAATGCTTATGAAAAAATTAGGGTTATTATTTAGTTATGATTGAGCTCAATAGATGAGTATCCTATCCTTCTGTTATCTTCTTCCTGCAAGAAAAACATGTGGTTTAATACTGCTTACAGAGAATACTATTCTTAGGGTTTATATACCTGATTTATAATTTAATTCTCTTGTTAATAAGAAATTGTAATTATAGGTGTTTAATTTATACCCTTGTAATGATACAGGGTTATTATGCTTTTCGCTTTACAATGGTCTTTAAGAACTGTCAGTTCATTTGTATACTCAGACAGTATAAACAGTTCTGGAATGTACTTATAACAACAAGAATACTACTTTATTTTTAAAGGTAATAATATTTCTATACTACGTAAATTAAGTACCTTATTACTATAGTAATATCTATATTATTTCTCTGGGAGTTCTATAGTCTCTATATTAATATCCTTAGTTAATTTATAAGTATATTGTATATAATACTTGTGATTTGATTCTTGTATAAATTATGCTATACTATCTATGTTCTGCTATAATTGATTTATTTCTTTAGTTTGATATTTATCTATTTATATATATCAAAAATTCTAAATAACTCTATCCCAAGTTTATCTCATAAGCACAAATAAAAATCATTTATTTACAGTATTTACTTAGTTTGTTTTAACAATAAAAATTTATTCTATTTTAACTTCCACCACCAGTCCTGGTATTAAACTAAATAGTGCAGTTATACGAATCTAAAAGAAAGAAACTGTATTGTAACACAGTAAGTAACCTAATCTAAAATTTACTCTTCTATCTATTCTTTACAATGATAGAATTAATGAAAACAAAATATAGTACCAGGGAATAGTTTTTTTTTTTTTTAGATTGAAAGAAAATAAACTGTGAATCTATGAAGCACTTGAGGTTACTGAAGGAAACTAAATAACATGAACTGTACAGAAAAATACTACTTCCAATACGAAGATAATTCCTTTGCAAATAACACAGTGATACTTATTCTAAAATGTTACTATCATTCTATGCTATTTCATCATCATATCATCCTTCTATAATTCTACCCCTGTGCTAGAGTACGATCTGGTGAACCCAGATGTGGAAAAACACAGTGGTCTTTAATTTTCATCAATAGATTAATTACTAATAAACTGATACATTTACATTGCTAAACTAGCTAACTCTTCTGTCATATATTATAAGCATAAAATTCATCCATTCATACTCAATGAAAAATAAATAGTTAAGTGACAGAACCTATCTGAACTAGGACAACAACAGCAATGGGAGGCCGTTCCTCCCTACCAACTCCTGGAGAGCGCTCAAACAGCGACTCCTCAGGACCCCCGAGCTTGCTCTGGTCTCCCTGGCTGGAACTAGGTGCAGCAAAGTCAGATACCAGTCTTCAAACTCAGTATTAATCCAGAACTTTATCGGTAAGCTCTCCCAGCTAAGAAGCTATAATAAACCAAGTTACTGCAGCAATCCTCTCAAACAACTTCCTTACTGTTTTTCCCTCTTTCCTCAATGAATTTCCTGAATAACATTCACCTTAATGAATTCTCTCTGGAAAATATTTGAGCAGCCTCAGCTCTCTTCATTGAGTACTTTGAAAAGATTGCCTAGGTCTTTTTGGGTTAGTTGTCATTTAATGAGCCACCTGCTCTGATCCCACTTTCTTGGGGGATCATGACCCCAATTATAGGGAATTTGCCACCTGCAACTTTAGGAAGTGTTTGAGGATGCTGCCACTTGTCTTTTTCCCTTCCACCTAGTTCCATCCACCACTTTGACCAGTAACCTCTTTTTAACAGCTCTCCCATGCTGTTGTCTCCACAATTTATTTATTAATAATAAAATATTCTGAATTACATTCCACTTTTATTGACTCTGCTGAGTCATCAGTTCCTACTTAGCATTAATTTTAACATAATGTCTCAGGAATATAATAAAACAATTAACATTATTTTACAAAATTGGGGTATGTGACATACACACCCCCTTAAAATGTAACATCGTCCTCGATGTTACTTATTCCTCATCCTCTGCAACCTCCTGGAACAGATTCGAGTATGCTTCCCGCATCTTACTTTCCAATTCCCAAGTAGCTTCTTCAGGACTAAGGTGCTTCCATTGCACCTTCAGCTGTCCAATTGTGCGGTTCCGCAGAGTAATTTCCCTCTTCCTGAGGATACAGTCCGGTTCCACCAGAACTTCTCCTTCTGGTTCCACCTGTACAACATTCCAATCAATCACATGAGTAGCATCATGAACATATTTTTTCAGAACAGAAATGTGAAAAACATTATGCACTTTTAAGTTAGGTGGTAACGCTAACTGATATGCAACTTGACCAATTATGGATAAAATATCAAACGGGCCACAGTAACGTGGTGCTAGCTTTGCACAAATCCCCAGTCCTAGGGAGATCTTCTTTGGTCTTACCTTTATGAACATGTGCTCACCCACCTGGAACTCTTTGGGAGTTCTTTTCAAATCTGCTTGGCTCTTTTGTCGATCCTGAGCTACTTTCAAATTTTCCTGCACTTGTTTTACAATCTATTCCATTTCCTTCAATAATTCAGGTCCTAACACCAATCTATCTACTGGATTATTCCAGGATATAGGAGTGTTACATTTACGCCCATACAGAATTTCAAATGGGCTGAACTTAGCTGATGATTGATAGTTATTATTATATGCAAATTCTACTAAATGCAAATAATCCTCCCACTTACCTGGTTGATCCTTAACATACATTCTTAACAAATCTTCCAGCACCTGATTCACTCTTTCTGTCTATCCGTCTGTCTGAGGATGGAAAGAGGTGCTGAAATTCAGTGTTGTGTTTAATCCCTTAAACAAGGATTTCCAAAAATTCCCTGTGAATTTAGGATCCCTGTCTGAAATAATAACCTTAGGTACTCCATGTAACCTAAAAATTTGCTTTAGAAATATTTCAGCTATATTAGTAGCTTTGCAAGTGGTCTTGACAGGAATGAATTGTGTTGCTTTACTTAACTTATCAACCACCACCATGATTGAATCTTTCTCGTTCTGATTTCTGGGTAATCCAGTAATGAAATCCAAACTGATGATCTCCCATTTCCAACTAGGAATAGGCAAAGGTTGCAGTAAACCAGCTGGATGTTGGTGTTCGGTTTTCACTTGTTGACAATCCAAACATCTAGCTATGTACTTAGCTACTTTAGATTTCAAATTAGGCCAGATTTATTATTTTCTTAACATGGTGACAGTCTTTTGGTAGCCTGGATGCCCTGAGTAAGGTGTTTTATGAACTTCATCCAGAATCAGCAACTTAACCTTTGGCACATTAGGCACATACAGTTTGTCTTTAAACAATAAAAATCCATCTTTATTTAGACTATAACCTTTTATTAAACTTTCTGTAGGTTCTTCTTTAGCTGTAACTTGTAACTTTTGATAAATGTCATCCAATTTTATCCCTTCAGTAAGTTGTTCATTTAAATAAAAAATATAAGTGTTGATTGCTGCTGTAAAGTTCAGCCTTGCATTTCTGCTCAAAGCATCAGCCACCTTATTTTCTTTCCCTTTTATGTGTTGAATTTCAAAGTCATATTCACTCAAGAAGGCCAACCACCTTTCTTGTCTTGCATTTAAGTTGGGCTGATCTAAGAAGGTATTTCAGACCCTTATTATCAGTCATTAAAATAAACTTTCTGCCTATTAAGTGGTGTCGCCACATTTTTAAGGCATGAATAACAGCAGCAAGTTCCAAGTCATAAGTGGCATAATTCTTTTTGTGGATATTTAACTTCCTAGACTCATAGGCAATGACATGCCCATCTTGAGTCAGCACACCGCCTAAACCATCATTACAAGCATCGGTGCATACCACGAAATCCTTATTAGGATCTGCTATTTTTAGAATAGGCGCAGTTGTTAATAAAGTTTTTAATTTCTTAAAACTTTCTTCACATTTTAAGTTCCAATCAAATTTCTTGCCTTTCTTTTGCAAGGAAGTGATGGGATTAGCTATCTTTGAAAAGCCTTCAATGAATCTCTGGTAATAACCGGTAATTCCCATGAAGGACCTAACATCTGTTACGTCTTTTGGTACTGGCCAATCCTCGATTGCCCGAATCTTTTCAGGATCCACCGAAATCCATTCCTTAGTCACTACGTGACCTAAATACTGGATTTCATCCTTAAAGAAATCACACTTGCTGAACTTCGCAAAGAGTTGTTTCTCTCGCAGTTCTTGTAAAACTATCCGTAAGTGTTCCTTATGTTTCGCTTCATTTTTAGAATAAATTAAAATGTCATCGATAAATACGACAACAAATTTATCTAAGTATTTATGCATTATATTATTCTTCAGGCACATAAAGACAGTTGGGGCATTAGTAATCCCAAATGGCATTACGACAAATTCGTAATGTCCATACCTCGTTCTGAAGGTTGTCTTAAAGATGTCCCCATCTTTGATTCTTACTTGATGATATCCTAATCTCAGGTCTATCTTGGAGAACACCGTAGCTCCACGCAACTGATCAAACAGATCATCTATACGGGGCAACGGATATCTATTTTTAATGGTCATTTTATTTACTTGACGGTAATCTATGCATAGTCGCGTAGTTCCATCTTTCTTTTTAACAAAGATTACTGGTGCTCCCCAAGGGGACACATTGGGTCGAATATACTTCTTATCTATTAACTCTTTTAACTGTGATTTTAATTCATTAAGTTCTAAAATATTCATGCGATACAGAGCTTTTGAGCTAGGTACCGCACCTGGCATTAGCTCAATAGTAAAATCCAATTCCCTCCTGGGAGGTAATCCTGGAATTTCCTCCGGAAAAACATCCGTAAATTCATTTAAAACAGGAATATCTTCTATTTTTAACTTATCTTTTTCAGACTTACTTGCCTCATCTGTAATAGTTACAGCATAGGCCTTACACCCTTTCCTGACTGCTCTTTTTAGTTTTAAGGCATAAATTTGCCTAATTACAGTTTTCCTAGGAATACCTTTAACTATTACTGGATGTTCATTATTATTTACACATGTAAAGGTTTTATCAAAACAGTTTAAAACTACCTTGTGTTGTTCTAACCAATCCATACCAATCAGTAAGTCATACGAGCCAAGTGGCAGAACATTTAACTTAACAGTAGTTTTAAAATCATTCATAACTAAAGCACATTCTTTCACATAACAGGTTACTTTCCTTTTTGCCCCAGTGGCTAATTGAACCAACCAGGAGTTATCAAACTTTTCAACAGTCAAATTACACTTTTCTACTATCTGAGGTGAAATGTAACTAAGACTAGCTCCTGGGTCTATTAAAATGGTTACAGGGGTTTTGTTAACCATACCTTCTACTTCCACCATGGAAGTCTGATAATCCGCTTGGCGGTTCTCCAACACTGCATTGATTCTGGGCATAGTCCTTGCAAATTCTCCAACAGTCATTTCATCCTGCACAGTATGAATATTACTGTTTGGCTTTTTCCGGTTTGGGCAGACCGAAGCATAGTGCGGGCCATTGCACTCCCAGCACTTAACAGGCTCCTTCCGTTCGAAATTCTTAGTGAAATTTCCATGATTGTTTGAAGCTTCCTTGCCCTTGAAGTTATTGGAATTATTGGAGTTATTATAAGCACCATTTCTATTTCCCTGGAAGTTATTACCATTAGAATGATTTTTGTTCTTATTATTCCTGAAATTTTTCTGGGGTACAAACTCTTTTTTCTTGAACTCAGGCTGATTACTGTTCTTTTTAGCCTTCCAGTTGGCTATACCTTCTTTCTTTTTATTCTATTCAAAACAGAAATTTGCCTTCCTCATAGCTTCTTCCAAAGTCTTAGGGTTATCGTACTCGATTCTTTCCTTTATATGATATGGCAGACAGCTGAGAAACCATTGTACTTTAGGTTTCTCATCAACTAAATAAGGTACATACCTTAACAAACTTAAGAATTTACTGTTTAAGTCCTTCATATTCATGGATCCTAACTTTAACTCGTAAAATTCTTTCGGCCTTTCTTCATAGTATTGTTCGGACAGAAATTTCTTCTTGAAGTACCTTTTAAAGGTACTCCAATTGACTTCTTTTTCTTTGATCCCCTTGACTCTTTTCAGATCTTGCCACCATATATCTGCCTTTCCAGAAAGATTATAGATGGCCATTCTTTCCTTCGGCTAGTTTGAATAGTTGTATATCTGAAAATATTTCCTCATCTCGGATAACCAGGACTCTACCTCTTCCCCTTTTTCAGTCTCTCCGTTGAAAGTTGGGGGCTTTATTTTTTTGAACTCCTTGGAAATCTCTTCATATGGCCTGTACTTTTTCTTTCTATTATGCAAATCAGCCTCACTACTATCACTAGTAGTGTAATATCTTTGTTGTTCCTTGAACCCTTCAGATGAGGTGCTGCTTTCAGCCTGTTGCTGCCGCAACTGTTTCCCCCCCCCCCCAAATCAATGTTTTAATTTCTGGGCCCCTCCTCATTATTTTGTATGGCTGGATCATTGAACTTTTGAGCTCCTTGAGCGTGTTTTCTTCTGTGTCTCTGAAGGTGGATGTCAGTAATTTATGTATGCCTTGTTCATTTTGGTTTGAGTCGTGAATGTGTGGTCGAAGAGAAGAAAATTTGTTGTTCTTCAGTGCATCCTTGGTGAAAAGAAGCGATTTTGGTTACAGCCGATCCTTAGCACTGCTCAAATACTTCAGTTTCCCTATAAGCGGGCCTCTTTTACTGCTGGATCGGGGGCTGCGAAGTTTCAACCCTTCCGCCGTTGTGGCTCCTAGACTTTTCTTTCATCCGATTTCCTGAACCGTTCGACGCCTGATTCGTTTAGTTTAAATCGCTTGTCCATAAGTTTCCACTCGCCCACCCTTACGGCCAGGAGGAGATAATTGGCTTCCGATTCAAGTATTATCCGACGTCCAACCTTGTCTTCCCCACCCGAACTGAGTTTTTTTTTACCTCGTCGCCTGTCCCCAGCCATTGTTCCGTCCGCCGTTGCAGATGAGCCACCCCTCCTGGTTCCGAAGCACTCTTCCCCCCGACGTTCGATTCTCACCTTTCGCCCGTATTTTCGAGCACCCAGTCCTTGTTCTCCTCCGCCGTTGCGGCCCCTAAAGTCTTGTCTCATCCAATGCATAAGCAGTGTCGACCACCGATTATAATTTTGCCCGCCCAAAGCTTAATCGATACCTTGTTCGGATGACCCTGACTATTCTCTTGAGGATTTACAATGCTGGGCAGAGAAGGTTTAATGTTTAAAAACTCCCCTTTGCAGCGAATAATGCATTGTAGTTGTTTGCAGAAGGGATTCGGTGCTACTAAAGCGACCATGGGCTAAGACTTAGCTTGGTCGGACCGGAACCGGCACGATCACAAGGAAGGCGAAACGCAGAAAAAGACAAAGCAAGCAAACGAGGGAGGCACCGACGAGGAAGACTCATCAGTTACTGGTCAGAAGATAAACGCTCATAGAGAATGATTGGGAAAGCGCAGCGGCCAGAAGAGGAAGCTGAAACGTTGAAGATGCTGGAGAGTCACACGCTGAGAGGCAGCCCAAGGGGAAAGAGTTGTAGTTTAAATATTTGGGAAGTAGGACTGAAATGGGGCTTTTTCCCCTGGAAAATTTTGTACATGTTTGCTTGTAAGAGGAACTACCTCATTTTGCAAAGGAAAATGCAATTTTGTCTATCGGAGAGAGTGTAAAGTGGAATGTATCTATGCAACTCAATGAATAACGTTGAAGAGGAACTATTTCGTTTTCAGCTGCGTTTCATTTACTGTAAGAGTATTTAATGTTCTGAACCTATGTTCTGGTTAAACGTTCTTCAGTATGTTTTCTGGGATATTTTTTCACTGTGAGCAATAAATGTTGTTATAAAATGATCGGCTATCTGGTTATTTAAATATCTGTAAGTGTTCATGTACTTTAGAAGAAGTATCAGCTATCTGTGTTTCTTTTAATGTATGTGAAAATGTATTGCTCATTCGAAATGATAAATCTGGCTCCCTAGGGATAGTTTAGATAGTTAGTTTATTTCTTTTTGTATCTGGTTTGGTTGCTTGCGAGCAAAAGACGAGAGGTAAGAACCTATGCATCACTTTGTGACCGCTCCCTGCATCTTGATCACCCCCTGCATTTAGTTAGGAACTTGCATATCATTTCTTTAAGTCAAAATACAAAAAACTCAGTGGGCCAGGCCGCAACCGGTAAAATCTTAGTTTTGTTTCTTGACCTACGGTAGCCAGACCGCAAACCGGGCGGATTCCCTATTTCAAATAGTCAACGGGCTAGTTGGGAACGTTGATTGGGGAGAATCCCTTACAATTGCCGCCTGCGAATTTCCAAGCATCAACAGTTTTGGCGCTAGAAGGAGGGCCGCCAGTGCATGGCTGGCCGGGGAAACCCATTTTCCTGAGATTATTCCGCTGGTTACAGTTCTGAAAGTAGTGGACCGCGTAATCCAATTCCGGAAGAAGACAACAGAGAACATTTATTTCCTGTTCGCAACGAGATTGTAAACGATATGAGGAGGCACACCCGTGATTATATAAAGAAAATTGGAGGGTTGCCAATTATTCACGAATTGCCTAGAAGAGAATACAAGAAGAAAGACCGTCCCATAGTAGAATATTCGGTGTTGGTTGGAGACTGGGAAGAGCTTGTAGAGACTGCCTTACAAGAAGTTGAGCTGCCCTTGAATCAAGAAAACCCGGAGACCTCGTACATTTCTCCTGTTCATACCCCTGTTAGTTCACCCCCACAGTCACCACCATTACTCATGGCCGGCGTTAACGCAAACGTACCTCCGCCCCCACCACCGAATCCACCACCGGCATGGAGATCCAGATCACCCCTAAACCTCACCCCCACTTTGCATGACCTTCCTCAAGCCTTTGAGAAGTTGTTGCCTAAATTTGATCCCAATGAGAAGATATTGGTAGACGATCATTTGCAGAGCTTCTATCTAGCCATAGAAGGATTAAGGGCGGGGGAACATGAATATGTGGTTTGTAGACTTTTCCCGCATACCCTCAAGGAGCTGCGGCCTCTTGGTATTTTGGATTGCCCGCCAACTCTATCCCAGACTGGGATACCTTTGAAAGAATGTTCAGGAGCAAGTACGCATTCCAAAAGACTCACGCGGCCCTCATGAAAGGACTGTGTGCATTGAAGAAAGAAAAAAAGGAAAAAGTGCACAGTTTCACACAAAGGTTTGCAGCATATCTAAAAAAAAAATTGGAAACAGATAAGCCTTCAGACAAAGTACTGATTGAATACTATACTTCAGCATTGGGCCCTGACTTGGCCATGTTTGCGAAGGGTAGGGCCAAGCCTACTTTGACAGAAACCTATGAAGAGGCAGAAGTGGTGGAAGCAGAAAGAGAAAGGATTGAAGACTATCCAGAGCAATCAGGAGAGAAGGGTGTGGGCAGAAAAACCTTATTGTTCACTAAACCTAAAGAAGAAAGGACACCAGATTATGAAAGCATGGCTAAAATGATGCAAAAGCTATCCAATAATATCATAGACTTAGAAAAGGAAAAAGAAGCACAGAAGTTCTTCAGGCCATATTATAAGAAAAGAGAGGACGGAAATCAGCCCCAACCTCCTCCTCAAAAAACTGCGTCCATGAATCTGACTGAGATAGGGATGGAAAATTTCTGTACTTTCCATCAACAACCTCATTCCGAAAAGAACTGTCCACAATGGATAAATTCGATGACATTAGTCATGAATCAGATGTTGGATTCGATATTAACGGAAGAGGATGAGGATGAAAAGAAAGAAAGTGCTACTTCTGTTTCTACAAAACAATAGGAAGAGGAGACCATGGCATTATGGAATTATGTCTCCTTATTAGATGCAGAAGAGGAAAATACTCAAGGACACAGGGATATCAGGGAAGCTAACGTAACAACTAGAAGAAATGGTGTGGTTAGTGACGACAGTCTTCTGCTCCCAAAGATCCAAAGGTTGCAAAGAAATATAAAAAAGAAGTTTCAAGATAAATCCTTGGCTGATCAGATTCCGGAATTTACCATTACCAGCCAGGATCCTGAACAAAACAGAACACTGCCTAAGCCAAATGAAGAGAAGGTGAGCGCTGATAAATCTTTGATCATTAAAACACAAATTGAATATGACATTGTTGAAGATTTAAAGAAGATAAAGGCAAATGTCCCGCTGTTCGAAATGTGCAAAGTGCCCCAGCAGAAAGAAAAGTTGTTGAAAGCACTTGAAACGTCAGAAGAAAAGTTGCCCAGCGATAATCAGCCTCGAGATGAAGAAGAAATTGGAGAAGCTAGTACCGGAGGTATGTCTAAAACTAAACATCCACCTTTCCTCCTGACGTTCGAAATATTTAATCATAACATGCACAATTGTCTGGTACACTCAGGAGCGTCAATTAATGTCATGCCCATATCAGTATGTAAGAAAATAAACGGGCAGCCTAAGCCATCCACTTGGAGGGTGGTGCAGTTGGATAGGACAGACGTTAAGGTGATTGGTGAAATGGAAGATGTCCTAATCCACCTAGCATCCACTGACAGAGTGTGCCAATTATTAACATCGTGGTGGCTGATATACCAGATGCTTATGGCCTGGTTTTGAGCAGAAATTGGTCAGCTAAGTTGAATGGATATTTTGCCTCATATTGGTCACATCTTTGGCTTCCATACAAAGGGAGTCCCAATCAGATTAAGGTTCTGGGAGAACCTCACATGAAGCACAACGTTACTCAATTGAATGAGAAGAACATACCAGTCGAATCTGTGTTGGGAAACTACTTTCTTGAACTGGAACCAGGGAATTATCAAGCGGAAGAGGCTAGCGACATATCTGACACCCATCCTGATCTCCTTCGTTTTTCTCAGGATGATGAGTTTGACTGTAGCATAGTAGATGTAGCAGTAGGAGTAGATTCTGTTTCAATAGATAATGTGTTTTGGACTTTGTTTTTTGATGGCTCGAAAACGTTAGAAGGGTCAGGGGCCGACTGCGTCCTCATTGATCCACAAAAAGAAAGCACTTCCTATCCTGTAGATTAGAGTTTGAATGTACTAACAATACGGCTGAATATGAAGCACTGCTACAGGGACTCAAGAAAGCAATCGAGCTACAGGTTAGTAATTTAAAAGTTTTTGGGGACTTGGAAATAGTGGTAAAGCAAATAAGAAATCAAATACATTGTGTTTCCCCTCATTTGAAAGCTTACCAAAACGAGGTATGGGAATTGCTTAAATGTTTTTATGCGTTTAACATTATTTCAATCCCAAGAATGAAAAATGCAGCCGCTGATCTTCTAGCTACATCAGCCGCCAGATTGGTTCCCACTAATAACAAATGCTCTATTGAATTACTTTTCGGGCCATCAGTTCCTGACATGATCACCAACTTACGAGTGTTTGACGATGATCAGCAAATAATCGAATGCTTGACAAATGACGAGGCCTTTAAAGGAGCCATTATCGACGATGAGGAACATCAGGCTGAAATGAGATATGACAATTTCATTCCCAAAGGGGTCAGGACGTTAGAGAAGATGTTTGACTTGAACAACAAATTTAGAAGACCCGCTAATGTGAAGATGCACATCTCAACTCTACAGTTCGAGCTAATAAATTTAGGGACTGAAACGGAGCCTAAGTTCATGAACCTCGGCAAGTGTTGTTCACCAGCAGAAAGAGACAAGTTCCTCAGTTTGTTTAAGCAGTACAAAGATGTCTTTGCATGGACGTATGCAGATTTAAAAACCTATGACACTAATATCATCAAACATATCATTCCTATTAAAGCAGGCGTCAAACCATATCAGCAGCCGCTGAGGAAGATGCACCCAAAGCTGGAACCACTAATCCAGAGTGAAGTGAAGAAATTGTTAGATGCTAGGATTATTTTCAAAGTTCGGCATTCAGAATGGGTGTCAAATTTGGTGCCGGTCAGAAAGAAGTCGGGAGAAATCAGATTGTGCGTGGACTTCAGAAACTTAAACCGCGCATCAGACAAGGACAATTATCCGGTGCCTACCATGGAGCGACTTCTACAGATGGTTTCTGGTTCTGAATTGTTTTCATTGTTAGACGGATTCTCAGGCTACAACCAAGTGTTAGTGGCTGAGGAAGATAGATTGAAAACAACATTCAGAACTAAATGGGGAACTTTCGCATATAGAAGAATGCCTTTTGGCCTAATTAATGCTGGCGCGACATTTCAGAGAGCTATGGACATAGCTTTCCGAGGACTGATTGGGTGAAGTGTGGTGGTTTACCTTGATGACATAACAATATTTTCAAAGAAAAGAGGGGAGCACACATTCCACCTAAAGCAAATTTTCGAGCGCTGTTGGAAGTATGGCATTTCCCTAAATCCTAAGAAGTGCGTATTCGCGGTCACAGAAGGCAAGTTACTGGGGCATATAGTTTCAAAAAGAGGTATATCTATAGACCCAGAAAGAATCAAAGCCATTGGGAAAATTCCCATGCCCCATAATAAAAAAGGAATGCAATCCTTCATGGGAACAATAAACTTCGTACGTAGATTTGTGCCTGATTTTGCCCAGACTGTTAAACCATTACAGCAGATGGTCAAGCAAAATGCACATTTTAAGTGGACTGAGACTAAAAAGAATGCTTTCAGTAAAATCAAGACTGCTGTTGCACATGCGCCCTCTCTTAAAATCCCAGACTTTGACAAGGACTTTATTATGTATACATTTGCGTCTGATGATTCATTAGCAGCAGTACTCACGCAAAAGGAAGAAGGGGGTGATGAATTCCCAATCTCTTTTATGAGCACTGGGATACAAGGAGCTGAATTAAACTACCCATCCATTGATAAGCAGGGATACGCAGTATTTAAGGCAGTAAAGCAATTCAGGCCTTATATACTAAAAAATCGTACCAAGGTAATAGTCCCTTACCCAGCTGTAAGATCCCTTCTCATTCAAAAATAATTAGGAGAAAGAAGGGGCAACTGGGTAACAGCGCTTCAAGAATACGATATTGAATTCAAGCCAGCTACTATAGTAAAAGGTCAAGGGTTATGCAAACTGATGACTGGGAAGACAAACAATGAGGAACAAGCATGGGAAGATGAAGTTGATTTGCATGTAACGGATGTTTGCCCTTTATTCACAGCTCCTGAGTCGTGGTATAGAGATCTTGTGCATTACTTGCGGTCAGGGGTGTTACCGGAACATTGGAGTTCCAAACAAAGAAGAGCTCTACGTCTGAGATCAGCTTCCTATCAAATCGTAGGAGGCGTATTGTTCCGGAAAAACTATGATGGAGTCCTCCTGAGATGCTTGGAGAAAGAAGATGCTAAGAAAGTAATGTCTGAATTGCACGATGGCCCGGCCAGGGGACATTACTCAGGGGACACTACAGCCCACAAGGTTCTCAGAGCCGGTTATTACTGGCCAACACTTTTCAAGGATGCACATGCACACGTTAGAAAATGTGATACTTGCCAAAGGTGTGGTGGAATACATCCCAGGGCAGCAGCACCCCTAAAGCCTGTCATGATTACAA
>LPNX010967353.1:10864-37576 GCA_001517045.1 Pseudotsuga menziesii | reverse complement strand
CCTATGGGCTGACAGAGTTACCCCCAAGTCTGCAGTAGGAGTGTCACCTTATACCCTTGTGTACGGAAAGGAAGCCATCCTGCCTCCCAATATTCTGCTCCTGTCTTCCATACTAGCTCAAGAGTCTAGGGGATCGGATGATGAGGTTCTACAAATAAGAATATATAATCTCCTAAAAGCAGAAGAAGCCAGATCCAAGGCTAGAGAACGTTTCAAGAAACAGCAGGAGGTAATCAAAAGGTGGTTTGACAAGCATAAAGCTGGGAAAAAGGACTTTGAAGTAGGAGACTTAGTTCTCAAGTGGTACCACCCCCATGATGAAAAAGGAAAGCATACCAAATTCCAGCAGTTATGGGTAGGCCCCTTTCAGATTGTAGCCAAACTTGGCCCTGCCACTTATAAGCTACAAGATTTACAAGGATGGGAGGAGAACTTTCCAGTTAATGGTTTGGTTCTCAAGCCTTACTTTTCTTAGTTTTCTTTGATTTGTTCTGCCTTGTACATAAATAAGCTGTTTGGTTGTTTTCATTTGATTTAATTTTAAGTTTTGATTTTCAATAAGGGAAACGAACTTGCGTTTGTCTGGAGGATATTGAGGTCTTTTGGGAATAGCAAATATTTTGAGTATCGGCCTGTGTATTGCTTAAAGAATTCTTCCATCCTAGCAGTTTTCTCGAAGAAAATGTTGTGTGCATTGATGTCCAGCTTAACCCCTGTGAATTAAACCGGATTCAAAGAGTCTGGAGTACTATGTCGAGGCTCCATCCATGTCACATTCAGAATGTTCTAAGGAGCGACAGTAAAGGACCCATGAGAGGAAGCAAGGTGAACAGCGTATTAAATATAAATGATCCCATGCCAAGAAACAAATGCCAAAAGGCAGATAAAGAGCCAAACTTCTATAAAAGCATCATAAATCAAAGCAAGTGCTAAAGCATAAATACTAAATTGCCAAAATATCCTCTCCGTCCGTGAGCTGAGACCTAAAGTACACCACTCACACAAAAGGGCACTATGGGATAGAGGATCCTGAATTAAAATTCAGTAAGAAAGGCGTACAGAAGGACTCAGATGAAAGGACAAAAGTCCAAAGGCACAAAGTGTTAAAAAAGGCATGGGAACGAGGAACAAATGGATACTGCTGTTTACTATATGCTGCAATCCTGTGGTGTCCACACTGTTAGCTACCTGAAAACAGAGGTAATAATGAAAATCATACTCTGGCCTCAACACAGTGGTCTGGACTTGAAGTTTTCGGTTGCCCCTCTCCCCAAATGGGACTAGCATAAATGATTAAGGAACACACTTCGGTCATGGGATAAATCCGGGCAGCTGGAAGATTTCTTTTAATGCATTTTGGTTAGGAAACAGTCTGCTACTCAAAGAAAAGTCACCCAGAGATCTAGGTTCACCAGGTAATTGCCAGTTGTTGCTGCCGCAACTGTTTTCCCCCCCCCAAATCAATGTTTTAATTTCTGGGCCCCTCCTCATTATTTTGTATGGATGGATCGTTGAACTTTTGAGCTCCTTGAGCGTGTTTTCTTCCGTGTCTATGAAGGTGGATGTCATTAATTTATGTATGCCTTGTTCATTTTAGTTTGAGTCGTGAATGTGTGGTCGAAGAGAAGAAAATTTGTTGTTCTTCAGCGCATCCTTGGTGAAAAGAAGCGATTTTGGTTACAGCCGATCCTTAGCACTGCTCAAATACTTCAGTTTCCCTATAAGCGGGCCTCTTTTACTACTGGATCGGGGGCTGCGAAGTTTCAACCCTTCCGCCGTTGCGGCTCCTAGACTTTTCTTTCGTCCGATTTCCTGAACCGTCCGACGCCCGATTCGTTTAGTTTAAATCGCTTGTCCATAAGTTTCCACTCGCCCGCCGTTGCGGCCGGGAGGAGATAATTGGCTTCTGATTCAAGTATCATCCGACGTCCGACCTTGTCTTCCCCGCCCGAACTGAGATTTTTTTTACCTCGTCGCCTGTCCCCGACCATTGTTCCGTCCGCCGTTGCGGATGAGCCACCCCTCCTGGTTTCGAAGCACTCTTCCCTCCGACGTCCGATTCTCACCTTTCGCCCGTATTTTCGAGCACCCGGTCCTTGTTCTCCTCCGCCGTTGTGGCCCCTGAAGTCTTGTCCCGTCCAATGCATAAGCAGTGCCGACCGCCGATTATAATTTTTCCCGCCCAAAGCTTAATCGATACCTTGTCCGGATGACCCTGACTATTCTCTTGCGGATTTACAATGCTAGGAAGAGAAGGTTTAATGTTTAAAAACTCCCGTTTGCAGCGAATAATGCATTGTAGTTTTTTGCAGAAGGGATTCAGTGCTACTAAAGCGACCATGGGCTAAGACTTAGCTTGGTCGGACCGGAACCGGCACGATCACAAGGAAGGCGAAACGCAGAAAAAGACAAAGAAAGTAAACGAAGGAGGCACCGACGAGGAAGACTCATCAGTTACTGGTTAGAAGATAAACGCTCATAGAGAATGATTGGGAAAGCGCAGCGGCCAGAAGAGGAAGCTGAAACGTTGAAGATGCTGGAGAGTCACACGCTAAGAGGCAGCCCAAGGGGCAAGAGTTGTAGTTTAAATATTTGGGAAGTAGGACTGAAATGGGGCTTTTTCCCCTGTAAAATTTTGTACATGTTTGCTTGTAAGAGGAACTACTTCATTTTGCAAAGGAAACTGCAATTTTGTCTATCGGAGAGAGTGTAAAGTGGAATGTATCTATGCAACTCAATGAATAACGTTGAAGAGGAACTATTTTGTTTTCAACTGCATTTCATTTACTGTAAGAGTATTTAATGTTCTGAACCTATGTTCTAGTTAAACGTTCTTCAGTATGTTTTCTGGGATATTTTTTCACTGTGAGCAATAAATGTTGTTATAAAATGATCGGCTATCTGGTTATTTAAATATCTGTAAGCGTTCATGTACTTTAGAAGAAGTATCAGCTATCTGTGTTTCTTTTAATGTATGTGAAAATGTATTTCTCATTCGAAATGATAAATCTGGCTCCCTAGGGATAGTTTAGATAGTTATTTTATTTCTTTTTGTATCTGGTTTGGTTGCTTGCGAGCAAAAGACAAGAGGTAAGAACCTGCGCATCACTTTGTGACCGCTCCCTGCATCTTGATCACCCCCTGCATTTAGTTAGGCACTTGCATATCATTTCTTTAAGTCAAAATACAAAAAACTCAGTGGGCCGGGCCGCAACTGGTAAAACCTTAGTTTTGTTTCTTGACCTATGGTAGCCGGACCGCAAACCGGATGAATTCCCTATTCCAAATAGTCAACGGGCTAGTTGGGAACGTTGATTGGGGAGAATCCCTTACTGTTGCTGCCTGCAAATTTCCAGGCATCAACACAGCCTTAGCTAGTTTCCTCTTTTTAGATCCTTTCTGATGACTAACTTCCTCAGATTCGGATCTTTTACTCCTCCCGTCTTTCTGGAATTTTTCCATCAAGATTTGGTTTAACTCCTCCTGAGTCTTTAAAATTCTCTCATTATCCTTCTTGACCATTTCCATTTCAGTCTTTAAATCCTTTATAGTGTGTATCAGCTCTGAAGAGTGAGCAGTTATCTCTTCTAACACAGGCTCTCTAGACATCTGTCTTGTCTCAGTGTTCGGAGACTCCTCCTCAGCATATTCTCCTATCTTCTCCATACCTGTCTGTTAGATTCATAAAAAAGGAATTTTCTGTCTTTTTACATAAAACAAAAATACAGGTTAGTACATTATTTTTATTGTTCTGTGGAAACTAGTTGGGCCACATCAAGGCCTAGTATTTGAACCATGCTCTGATACCACATGTCAAAACCCCAAATTTCCTAAAAAATTTAAAATTTTTAATTTACTTGATATTATCATTAAATGCAATTAACTAAACAACTAATTAGCTAAAGATTAACAGCTTATTATTAAAATTCATCTGTTAACTGCATAGAGTGATAAAACATTCTTTTCAGATTACTGACTTATTTCTTTTTGTCTTCACAAGGTGGGGCTGTCATGAAACTGGGCTTACTTAGCTTACGAGCTAATGCAGAAAGTTCCTTCTGTCCTTACAGATTACAGGTAAGATGATTGACTGCTGCAAGTAAAACTTCGAAATTCTTTAAATACAAGTTCAATTGCAATTCCAGTTTTGTAAGACAGTAGCAGCTATGCACTTTCCTATGCTTATCAAGGTAAATTCGTTATCAGTTCTTTATTCTAGTAAAAACAAGCATTATAACTTTTAAGATTTACTAAACTGTCTGTTATCTACCAAAGTTATTGGTGTCAAAGGATATTTAAATAAGATTGTTTACACAGGAAGAATGAACTTAAAGTTTATGTTTAAAAAACACAAATATTCTTACTTTGAAGACGTATAAATAAGGGGTTTCCAAATTACTGCTTCTTAATCAAACTATCCACAGATAAGGAAATACTCATGCTAAAGCACTAGGTATTATTTACATTACCTTTGATTTAACACATACTAAGTTTATCTTAGATCTGATGGATCACATACTAAAAACTAGCTATCATTCGAATCATTAAAAGAATGCACAATTATAAAAGTTTCAAGGTCTAGCCATTACACTGCTAAACTTTCTCTTTTAAGGCTTCACAGTTATATGTGATAAATCCTAAGTTCAGGATGTTTGTGCATTCATTAAAAACATTTAGTTTCTATTTCCCATGTACACATTTATTTAACTTAGATGACTATGGTAATACCATAATGTTACATTAATATACAATAGTTACTAGGCTTAAACCTGCAACCTCCTACAAATCAACTAATAGTAGACTCTATAATTTTTAACATAAGTGGACACGATAATACTTATAAGAGATTAATATTCTTTCTTAATCTTATGTATTATATCTCCCATGTATAACCTTTTTACAAGCTTATTCTATTAAGACTATAAGGAGTTTAGTACCCTAAATAGTCATTTCTCCGAATGATCAGGTTATAAACATATCCATGATAACTTAAGGTTATAGACTCATACCATAAACAATCAAATTTGTAAAAAGGATAAAGTGATTGCACTTACCACTATAGTGCTCTTTAGAACGTATGTTTATTAAACCTAACTTCATGTTATAAGGTTCTTTACCATACTGCTAACAAATTTTATGTTACGCATAAAATTATAACATGAATATAATTCAAGGATGATATTATAATCTAATATACCATATAGAAAATTATACCATGCATCGATGATGGCTCTAACATAAGGTTTATGTAACAAACAATGTTCTTGTGATTATGTGCAAATGATAGGTTGACTTCAGGCTCGACTAAGGTATATTCTTCGTGCACCGAATGATTGTCAACAATTGAGATCGATCTGCTTATCGAAACTACGGAACGAACACCCACCGAAAGTGAAATATTTGTAAGACTACGTGGCTGTGTTTTGGCCATGCGCAGCAGGATTTAAAAGATTTGGCTCCCAACCCTAGCTCATTATCTTACCTCGCCTCCGGGCTCTTGTCCATCCTCTGTGAAGATAATCCGTCTGCACCGTCCCTCTGTCGCCTGTGTAGAGTGAAGGCTGTCTGTAACTTCTCCTACCTGATTAGCTGGTTCAACCTACCGTAGAGAGGTTGTTTTCAGAGTGTTTTGTCTGTCCCCACAGCCATTACTCGACCCTCCACTGAGATAGATCTCACTTTTCTCTCCCAGTTTTTCCAACGCAAGTGGCTCCACCATTCGGAGGAATTGTGGTCTGAGCTTTACCGTTTGTTGTGCGTTAATGCGATGAGTTACAACTCGGCTTAGGGTTTGTTTTACTCCATCAGTTGGGTGAATTTTAGGGTTCCTTGCTGTCAGGGAAATCACGAGTGATGTAACGCCATCTCCTTGCAAATGGATGGCAGGCTCCTTGCTCAAGCTGTTCGTTGGTCACCACTCTACTTCGCGAGACTTCCAGTTGCAAAGGTAACAGGATTACTTAGTTTCTTAAAAGATAATGTCGTTTATTTGTATAAGCATCTCTTGATTTTTATAAACAATAGATTTTAACAGCCATCTGTGTTATTGTTTGCAGGTACAAGCTGCCTATCTTCTTTGTTTGCAAAAGAATACGGTGTTACGGTGATAAGGGCCACGGTAAGCCTGGTTCTCCATGGCTCATCCACCTTATGTAAACCCTTATGGGGTAATGAGGGATCGATCAAAGAGGCCTGTTAAACCCTCATGGCTTTCGGTTGTTTGTTTTAACAGTTCTCGTTAATGCCCTTGCTTCGCTGCAAGGCTCTCTCCGGCTACGGCCGCGAGTGTAAAGCTTTTATTTTTGGTTTTATACATCATACTGTAATTTAAAGTGAAGAAGCAAGCTGTAAGCCTTCTTGGATAATTTTTACAGTACTGCCATGGATTATTATGACAGAACTGGGTTTTTCAATCCATAATTTTGTGTATTTTGAAAGAACAGGGTTTTACCCTAAGTTATTATAAGTAATTAATACTGCACTCCTTCTCGGCATTTCTTGTTTTTCTTACATTCTGTAATTTGAAAACTTACTTAATTTTTAATTTTAACCCACATCTGTGAGTATTAATTGTAAATTCCACCGTTTGTTAATTATTTACATAATTGGGTTTATTTATCAGTAAAGAGAAAAATAACTCTGTTCCTTTTTCTTTTAAAGTTATTATTCAGTTTATAAATGCTTATGCAAAAATTAGGGTTATTATTTAGTTATGATTGATCTCAATAGATGAGTATCCTATACTTTTGTTATCTTCTTCCTGCAAGAAAAACATGTGGTTTAATACTGCTTACAAAGAATACTATTCTTAGGGTTTATATACCTGATTTATAATTTAATTCTCTTGTTAATAAGAAATTGTAATTATAGGTGTTTAAATTATACCCTTGTAATGATACAGGGTTTTTATGCTTTTCGCTTTACAATGGTCTTTAAGAACTGTCAGTTCATTTGTATACTCAGACAGTATAAACAGTTCTGGAATGTACTTATAACAACAAGAATACTACTTTATTTTTAAAGGTAATAATATTTCTATACTACGTAAATTAAGTACCTTATTACTATAGTAATATCTATATTATTTCTCTGGGAGTTCCATAGTCTCTATATTAATATCCTTAATTAATTTATAAATATATTGTATATAATACTTGTGATTTGATTCTTGTATAAATTATGCTATACTATCTATGTTCTGCTGTAATTGATTTATTTCTTTAGTTTGATATTTATCTATTTATATATATCAAAAATTCTAAATAACTCTATCCCGAGTTTATCTCATAAGCACAAATAAAAATCATTTATTTACAGTATTTACTTAGTTTGTTTTAACAGTAAAAATTTATTCTATTTTAACTTCCACTACCAGTCCTGGTATTAAACTAAATAGTGCAGTTATACGAATCTGAAAGAAAGAAACTGTATTGTAACACAGTAAGTAACCTAGTCTAAAATTTACTCTTCTATCTATTCTTTACAATGATAGAATTACTGAAAACAAAATATAGTACCAGGGAATAGTTTTTTTTTTTTTTTTAGATTGAAAGAAAATAAACTGTGAATCTATGAAGCACTTGAGGTTACTAAAGGAAACTAAATAACATGAACTGTACAGAAAAATACTACTTCCAATACCAAGCTAATTCCTCTGCAAATAACACAGTGATACTTATTCTAAAATTTCACTATCATTCTATGCTATTTCATCATCATATCATCCTTCTATAATTCTACCCCTGTGCTGGAGTGTGGTCTGGTGAACCCAGATGTGGAAAAACACAGTGGTCTTTAATTTTCATCAATAGATTAATTACTAATAAGCTGATACATTTACATTGCTAAACTAGCTAACTCTTCTGTCATATATTATAAGCATAACATTCATCCATTCATACTCAATGAAACATAAATATTTAAGTGACAGAACCTATCTGAACTGGGACAACAACAACAATGGGAGGCCGTTCCTCCCTACCAACTCCTGGAGAGCGCTCAAACAACGACTCCTCAGGACCCCCGAGCTTGCTCTAGTCTCTCTGGTTGGAACTAGGTGCAACAAAGTCAGATACCAGTCTTCAAAACCAGTATTAATCCAGAACTTTATCAATAATCTCTCCCAGATAAGAAGCTGTAATAAACCAAGTTACTGCAGCAATCCTCTCAGACAACTTTCTTACTGTTTTTCCCTCTTTCCTCAATGAATTTCCTGAATAACATTCACCTGAATGAATTCTCTCTGGAAAATATTTGAGCAGCCTCAGCTCTCGTCATTGAGTGCTTTCAAAAGATTGCCTAGGTCTTTTTGGGTTAGTTGTCATTTAATGAGCCACCTGCTCTGATCCCACTTTCTTGGGGGATCATGACCCCAATTATAGGGAAGTTGCCACCTGCAACTTTAAGAAGTGTTTGAGGATGATGCCACTTGTATTTTGCCCTTCCACCTAGTTTCATCCACCAGTTTGACCAGTAACCTCTTTTTAACGGCTCTCCCATGCTGTTGTCTCCACAATTTATTTATTAATAATAAAATATTCTGAATTACATTCCACTTTTATTGACTCTGCTGAGTCATCAGTTCCTACTTAGCATTAATTTTAACATAATGTCTCAGGAATATAATAAAACAATTAACATTATTTTACAAAATTGGGGTATGTGACATTAACTCTCGCCCTGGTTTTCAAATTTGTTTGTGATGGAAATTGTTGCGGGTCGCAGTTTTATTTGCTTGTAGATCGGAGAAAGTTTCTTTGTTGTGGGTTTCCGTTTTAGAGGTGAAGCCATTTTTTGTCCGTTGTTGAAATTCGAGGGCTGTCCAAAACACTTAAATCATTTTTATACATCGGGCATCGAAAATATGTTTGATCGCAGGCCATTACCTTTTCGCTTCCACCATTACGGCTCTCAAAGCAGCTCAGCGCCTGAAGTCCAAAACGCTCTGCTAGCCGATGCTTCAGTCTTTTAGTCTCTTGCCCAGAACTTTTCTTCTTCCGCCATTGCAGCTGGGAAAGCCATTAAGCGTCTGATGTAAAATGTCTTCCGACCTCCGATTGAGAGTCTTCCCTCCCTCAAGTCTCGTGTCCCTAACCTTTCGCTTCCTCTGTTGTGGCTCCCAAATCAATTTTCCACCCGAAGTGAAAAGCGCTCCGCTATCGATGCAGGTTACTTGTTCGTTTTCTTTTCCTTTCCCACCGTTGCGGCTGTGTGAACCAATTGGATTATGAAGTCATTATCATTCCGACTTCTGATTTAAATTTTTCCCGCCAGCGGATTGGTCTACCCTTTCGACGTCAGTATTTTGAGCCGCCAAAGAGTTTCATGTTGACCGTCGTTGGCTAGGTTTGTCAAGCCTGTAGGTGGACGAAGTAGTATAAGTGGCCATTTCTTATGGATTAGCCATTTTAATCGATTTAATTTGACGTTTCATTTTAGCATGCAGTCCCGGTGAATGATGCACGATTGATCAATTGCAAAAAAATCCAAAAGATTGCTCATATTTCCGTGGCGTGAAGATACAAATGGGAGACAGGAACTCAAGGGGCACAAGCTAAGGAAAAGACAAAATGGGTAGCGACAAAGGCATACATCCAAAATATCTATCCGTTACTAATCATATCATGAACGTATACAGAAAATAAGATGAGAAGATGAAGCGTTCGAGGGACTGAAAAGTCACACGTTTGGGGGGAGCCCAAATGATCTGTTGTTGTAGTTTAAATATCGAAAAGTTAGAACTTAGGAGGGGCTTTTTCCCTGGCAAATTTGTAAACCTTTTTCTTGTAAGAGGAACTATTTTTTTTTACAAATCAAAAAGTGAAAATTTTACCTGTTGGAGAAAGTGCTATGTGGAATGGATCAATGCGTTTAAATGAGCAATGTTGAATGTGAACTATTTCGTTTTCAGCTGTGTCTCATTGGCTGTAAGAGTGTTCTAATTTCTTGAACCTATGTTCTTGTCTGAAGATTCTTCAGTATTTTTATGGTGTTCTTCCACTATGAGTAATGGGATGTTTTAATTGTTGATGAGCTATCTTGTCATGTATACTTTTACTTATGTTTATATGTTTGGTTAAAATAACAGCTATCTGTGATTTGCCACAACACCTGAACAGTATTGCATTACTCATGAATTAACCCAGCTCTTTAGAGATAGTTTAGTTAGTTTTATTTTATTACTGTTTGTATGATTTAGATGCTTGTGAGTTCTAAGACGAGAGGTAAGAACCTGCGCATCACATTGTGACTATTCTTTGCATCTTTATCACCTTGCATTATTAATTAGGCACGTGCATATCATAATTTAAGTCAAAATACAAAAACTCGATGGACCGGGCCGTAACCGGTAAAACCCTTTGTTTTGTTACTTGACCTACAGTAGCCGTACCACAAATCGGACGGATTCCCTACACCAAACAGTCACGGGCTAGTTGGGAACGTTGACTGGGGAGAATCCCTTACTGTTGTTTCCTACGAATTTCCAGGCCTCAACAACTCCCAAGTAGAAAACTCGACTGACCAAATAGACTTACCACCCATCCAGCTATGAACAACCTCATTGGTTCCCTAGCTCCAAGGTACCCATATTCCATGTACCTTTGTGCCCGAAGACCCCAAGAACAACAACAACCACATATGCAACAACATTCACAAGCAGGTCTTGAATCTAACTACCCCTCTATTTTAGATTCTCAAGATCCAACCATCCCTCTAGTTCAGATATCCTTCTGGTTTCCCCCGTGGGTTCCCGGAAAGCTTCAACTTCCTTTCACAACTCCTTTCAATTTTCCTCTCTCATGGTTTTCCAAGAATTGTTCCCCAAAAATAATCTCCCAAAAACATCCCCCCACCTTCATCTTTTCTCCTCCCTTTTAAGCACTTCCCACTGCTTCTTTCTTCGGAAGGAGTGCTACACTACCCTCTAGAAATAATTTTAAATAATCACGTTCATATCCATTTACGTACATTTTTGGATAATAAGTCAAGTCAACTTAAATAATTTTAAGTGCACCATTTTCTAAAAATAATTAAAATAATCCCTTTAAGGCACAACCATATTCATCCCTTTAATTCCATTGACTTTTACTCAATAATGAAATCAATTCGAATAACTTCAACTACACTATTTAAAAAAAGATTTAAATATTCATCTTGAAATGACAACCATATATATTTATTTAGTTTTGATTGACACTTACCTAACAATCCAATTATTTTAATTTAAATTACTTCAACCTTACTCAAACATTGTAAATAATATCTTATGATCCCGATCCCAATAAATATTAAAATTAAATGCATCTAAATAAGAAAAAATGAATATTAGATAAAATTCACTTTTATTCATAAATCAATTTATACTTAACCCAATAAACTCAATACAAATAATCATAATACAATTAATCATGTAATTAAATAATAAACCTATATTTGAATAATACTAGCATATGCGCACAGGGTATGTACGTGTAGCTAATACATAAATAGCATGGCATGTACTAACAATAACATGATGAACCTATAATGCATAGATCCTATCCATCATAAGTAAGCTTGAAAGACAACAATTTAGTAATCACGTTATCTAACAATAATCACTAACTAGATCATAATAACACAACATCAACTGCATGGTATACTAAGTTTATCACGCAAGAGTAAAGGAGGAGTCTTAACACACATACAAACAATCAAGTTGTTTTACCATCTCCCACAATCATTCTTAACTACATGACCTAACTCCAATTAGAACCTGTAAGCAGAAGTGTCGACTACATCGACCAAGATTCCCTAATAGGAACCCACTAGTCATCATCACACACCTTGGAGAGCGTGTTGTATCACTACCCTCCCATGACTTTGGGTTTTGGAGAATAAATGGTGGGTAACGCCTCCACCCCTCCTATGGAATAAGGGTCAACACCCTTCATATTCATTTGTGTTTCTATTTTTGTTCTTAGGGATTCGTCATCGAATAACCAATTTGGGCAGTTGAGTTTCCTGAAACCCAACACTTGCCCACACATCATGATAATAAACCAATACTCACATAGAACAATAATTCATAACTTGCATACCATTTATCTTTTGGAATTCATGTCCCTGTCGTACTTCCATCTCTTCGAACCCAGCTATCACTTAGCTCTTTCAAGCTGTAAGTTAGTATCGTAACACGAGTACCATGCATCTGGTTTCAAATTCATCCATTCAACTATTATAAATTTAACTTGGTATCCACGTACCCATCATCTATTAAATTTGCATGCTAGAGACAACATTTTTAAAATACCACAAGCATTCATAACATTAACATCATGGACACATATATATGTCTTACGCGGAATAGTGATTCCATATGTCCACAATGTCCAGAGGCTAACAAATATCTAAAATCATAAGATAATACAACAAGAAATGGTAGTTTAGGTGGTAAATTCAAAATGGGGCACTACATACACCCACCCTTAAAGAAACTTAGTCCCAAATTTATGATCATTCACAATAATAAGAAGAAAAAAACATGATGCAATACATTGTGTCCCCTTAATTGAAGATATTACTCATACTAGTCAAAACATTGGACAACAAGTTGATCAGTCGTATCAATGTCCCTAATATTTACTCATTTTATCACATAGAAGATGTTCCTATAAATGTTTGAAATTTGGTATAGGACATTGGTCTTAACACCTCAAGGGTCCTTAATGCATTTATCTACACAAAGCTATAACTTTATTGAAAGTGTTCATACTATTCCACCTTGTTGATTTAGGAACACTTAAGTTCTTAAATTTAAGCTTTATTTCTCTTCCATAGTATTGTTACGGCTCTTGCATTTTCAACATATTTTTATTAATGATTTACATACTAGTTCACAACACTCCTAAGAACTCTAACTCGCGAGTTTTTGCAACACACAATTTCGTTCTACAATTTTAACTAGTACATGGTGACCTTCTTCTAGAATACAATCCCCTTATGCTTATTGATACTTTCAACCCATCATGATTATATACATTCTTTTTACACCTGTATATTTTTCTATCCCCACAAGGTAAATAACATGCTTTCACTAGACATACCCAAAATAATTTGTATATACTCCATATAACACATATGGCTTTGCATTAGGCACACTTACTAATCCTACTCCTTTACCCAACACTTTAGATGGATTTACACGCTCCTAAGGCTTATATGTGTACACTAGTAATTTGATCAGAGTTTTAATTTGGGAAGTGTGTTATTGCACCAAGACACCTAATCTAATTACAACTTAGGAAATTCTTTAACATGCTTTATAGATATTTGATTAAGTTTTACATAGCCCTCGGCCTTCACCTAGGGTCATTATTATATTTAATACAAATTACACCTAAATTGCATACATCCTACCATGGCTTGGTTCCCATCACCACCACTACTAATTAGTCATACTTAACACATGTGTTGGTCAATGTCTATTCTCCCTTAGTTTTACAAAGAATTATTGTTTAATACAATACACCTTCTTCTTCTAACCACATGTTGGATTCTTATCTTCCTACTACAAATTTGCATTGCTTAACTCCCATTTATATTCAAATTTTATTAGCATTCTCCTTCATTTGGTGCTTATGCAGACAATATCCCTCAATTGATCAACATCCAAATACTCTTCAATTATGAACACTCCCAACAATGTTACTAACTGATACCAATGAAATTCCATGACCTCATTATTACTAGCTACTACGATCAGTCTCATTCTCTCATTGAGTATAACAAATTCAATTATAATAGGATAATAGTCAAGCTTAAGGTCCTTTCTAGTATAACCTAAATAAATCATTCTCACAAAAACCTTGATCATCATGATCCAACCTCTTATGGGTCCATTAATGTGATCTCTAGGTGCTACTATGAACTTATTGCTCTTATCACTTTTTGTCTTGAATATCTTTTCCTCTTTTCTTTTTCTCTCTTCTTCATGCCTCGTAAAATTTCTTTTATACTATATACTTGTGCCATGCTTACCAAAATGACTTCCTTTCATCCCAATAATCCAATTCCACTTCAATTACAATAGCCAATTCTTTAATTCTTCCCATCACCATTAATTGCACTCATCAATTAGATAATACATGACATGTTTTCCCTGATGTGCCTCCACAAATTATTTCTACCCTTATGAAATCCAACTACATAAAGCTCACCAACCATTCAGTTGTATATTTAATGTAAGTTGATCATATAAAACAATACATAAATATTATTTAGTAACAATAACGACATTAACAAGATTATTTATTTTAATGCTTAGATTTCACAGTTATATTCTCAATTGAAATTGTTATTAGTTTGTTTCCTTTCGATACTCTCTTTCATATAATTTACTTTCACAGTTAAGTTAGACATTGTCTCAAGTGTGCACAACCATTTATTTAAGATTATATAATGTTTTATTGAAATAGTTGTTCTTTCTTCGTAGATGGCTTGTTAGATTTATCATAGTATAAATTATTCCTCTATATGAGATTTATTTTTCCTGCATTCAATTTGGTTTACTTTTCATCACTCAGTTTAGTAATCTACTCCTACACTCAAATTATAGCTTTTTTTTGTTCCTGTACTTAGACTATAGCTATGTTTTGTTCCTGCACTTAAATTTTAATTCAGTTTTATACCTACACCCAGAATTTGAGTTTAGATTTCTACTCATCTTCCTGCACTCTGATTTCATTACTTTCCTATACTCTATTTTAGTTGTTTCATGGATGCTAGATTTTATTTCATGTATTTGAGTTTAATTTCATTGTCTTTCTAGTATCTTGGTGTAAATTCATCTCCAAATAAATGATTTTGTTGTGTGATATTAAGTTAAGATTTAAAGTTTTTCATCTAAGGGTAGTTTGTTCTTTTTTGGATTCATTATTTTTTTTGTCATATTATACACGATTACTTCGTAGTGATTTTGGTTTTCATTTTTTTATTTATTATTGTAAATTAAGTAGTTTTAATCACCAAAGAAAGATTGAGGTCTAACTCATGAGATATGACCTTACAGTAATGGGTGTAAACCTAAGGTGTTAATTTATTTCCTGCTAATTTAATCCATTCTTTATATGCTTGTTTTGTTAATTCATTAAAGTGAATTTTTCGGCATTTAGATTATGCTAGGTTAGGCTCTAGTCATGCACATACTGTGCTTGCACCTTTAAATCTACGATTCTCCAGATGAAAATTTAATATTGGGAATTAATTGGCATATAATTTCACCAACAGGGGCCTTTCCCCACCAAGAGAATATTCACCATCCACATGAATTTGTGTCATACAATATGTCACAACAAGACCCACCAGTACCTCAAGTGTCGATGGTCCTAAACAACTCCAAATCCCCCATTTGGGAAAATGACATTTGGACCATACAATCTGTTGGATTTTCTCCCTCCTCCAAGGATCCAGAACCAGGTTCAACCCCTTATGCTCAGTGCAACAAAGCCCAAGATAAGTAACAACTCCACCAGAAGGTAACATAGATCATGTCGGGGGTTCCCCCCCAGCACTATAAGGTACTGATACAACTGGAGTTAAAGGTTTCCCCCCAGCCCTAGAAGACCTAGGAGTACTAGAAACAGACCTAACATTTGCAATCGTAGGGTCGGACGTCTGACCTAGGTGTTGTGAAGTCTCAACAGGATCAATAGATTTCATAGAATCAACCAGTGAACGATACCCGGCTGGCCAAGGGTCTATATTACGAGGAAGAAGAGCCGACATAGGTTCTTTATGAGGGATTGGGGTTGCTAAGATAGTATCTAGTCTTTGCATTCTCTCCTGAAATTCTTGTGCACAGTGAATAGCTGATTGAATTTGTCTATATTCCTCTTCACTTGGTGAAGAAAGTTCAGGAGAGGGCCTATGTACTCCAAATGAAGCAATGGCTTGTCCCATAGAAGTTCCCCAAAACGGAGCATCTAGACCATAATCTGGATGAACAGGACTATCAACACGACCTTCCACAGGACCATGGAAAGAAGTGTCACCCACAGGAGGTTGTTGGACCAAGGGAGTAACGTAAGAAGTGAATTGGTCTCCGCTATCTACAACTAGGTTATCTTCCACTTGGGAAGTAGTTGTAGCTCCTTGGTCAGTAGCTTCCATTAGACCTTCACCTGTAATGGGAGGAAAGTCGAGTGGTAACCCCTGTGTTCTTCTGGACCATCTCAAACAAAACTAAGCCATATTGCACAGTCACTAATCTAACCTAGGGTTTCAAAGCTAAGAAAAAACACACCAAAAAACGTTATCCTACTCAAGCTATAGGCTAACAAGCAAATTCAAATGACAGGATGAGCTCAGATGGTCGGTCTCTCACTAGGATTGTCAAGTAGGTGCAACTCATGATATACCACAAGGGTACGTTGTTATAGCTCAAAAAGACACATCTCAACCTGTGATCACTTTCCCATGATTCTGTCGCATGTTGACACTTCATGAAAATCACTGAAAAAACACCTAACTTGGAGGACCCATATCTTGAGTTTTGTAACTCCGTTTGACCTCATCTTTGCAGCGTTAGAAATATATTTCTATTGGATAAAACTTTCTAGAAGACACTAAAGTCTAAAAATGCCCAAAAATACCCTTCAAATGAGAGTTTTTGATGCATATGTGAGTTTCCTGAAGGAAAACCGTGTATGTATGCGACTTGCTATATATAATACTTGTGTACAACTTAAATACGTGAATTTTTTAATTGCAACCCGCGTATACCTCCTGCGTATGCAACTGATGTCTTTGCAACCCGCGTATTCCTCTTAAAAATGTCAAAAAAATGTGTTTTTTTGAAATTTGGGTAGTTTGTTTAGTTATGCAATTGACTCTTTCAGTTGTAACTAATTTGTCTTCGACCCTATCTCTTCAGCAAAATATAAATAGAGGTAGGGAGGTCCATGAGAAGGGACTTGAACTTTTACATTCTCATACTAGAGGAATTGGGACTCTCTTTTCCCACACCTTTGCCCTAGTGATCACCCCCTTATGTTGCAAAGATTGGAGGCTGAGTTCCTTGGAGAAGAGAAGCAGCAGAACCAGATCAAGGTTTCATGAAGTGCCCAACTTGAAGAGAAGGTATACTTGTACTTCATTTCATGATTAATAAATATGTGATGTCCTTCTTCTTCCCAAATAATTGTTGAATGTGTGATTGAATCTTAGTTTATGATCATATTATGATGTTAATCAAATTATTATTTCATATTTATTTGATTATCATTGCTTTATATGTGGTCATATTGGTTTGAGGAAGGTATAATTCGTTTTGCAAGTCTCTTGGAGCAAGAGGAGCAAGAGGAGCAAGAAGAGGATTGAAGGGATTCTTGGATCAACCTTCATTTGTCAAGGTATGAACCATTCTAATCTCTGAAACTTGCTTATATTTTCTTGCAGAACCATTTGCATCCACCTTTCAACCCAAGTACGTTGATGGCCTCTTAAACCCTAGCCATAGAAAAGTTTCATTTACAACAGAACTAGCGACTCTGCTGGGGAGAGCCTTGTCTATTTTGGGTTTCTCTATATTTCTTCTATCCTTTTGTAAGGTTTCAGGCCATTCTTACAAGTTAGGAACACCTTTTGAGTCTGTTGGAACACCTTTCCTGCCTTTCTAGGTCAGTTTTTTTACCCTTTTGTGCTTTTTGTCATCCATACGCAACTTTCAGGCTAAACAATCGCATGTTTGTGATGTATACGTGACTTGCACTACCTGTAACCCATGTGTCATATGCGACCTGCCTTAAGGCAACCCGCGTATGCACCTAAATTTGTGTTCTTTCATCATTTTTTAGGGTTTTTGGGTGATTTGAGGGTTGTTTGTAGAGTCTTCAAGGGTCCTCTGCATGTACATGACTCCTGAGAGGTTGTTTTATCTATGTTAGGTGCTCTTTGTCTATCTTGTAATTCTATTTCAAGTCTTTGAACTTGTTTTCACTGCCTTCCCCCCCACCTCCTTCTTTGGCTTGACCTTGTTGGACAAGGTACTGAGAAGCCTCTGTTTGTAGGTTTAGATTGATACTTGGGACTTCTTGACCTTTGTTTATGTCAGTCTTATTGCTCAGACTCTTCATTCCAAAGATGTTGGCTTGTTTACTTTTGTGAGCCTTCCTTCCAAGAGAGGTTATATCCAACTTTAAGGAAACCTAGGGTTTGTTTGTGGGGTGTAGAGTAGTTGTCTATTTGCTTTGCTTACATTAATTGATTGCATTAGTTGATAGGTTGTTTTTATTTTGCATTTATAAAAGAAAAATAAAAAAACACATGTTTGCTTTATATGCATGTAGATTAGGTTTTTTGTCTAGATTGCATGGCATATCATTGTTTTTGAAAAAAAATAAAAAAAATTGTTCTTTAATGGCTTTCAAGTTTCTATTTGAAGAAAGAAAGAGAATAGTTATTGCTTTTTTGCATTTCATTTCTCTTTGTTTAGTCATTTTGTTTCAACTTTGAGTCAAAACACCACATAAGTTTCACACCATTTACCCTCTGACTAAAAATAGCCCTTAAAATAAACGATATAATTTAAAAATTATTAGTAAGTTTTATTTTATAAGGTCATACACCAACTAGCTTAGGCTAGACTTGTGGGATAGGGAGTTTAAACTCCCCACAAGTGTTTAAATTCAGACATAGTTGGCCAATCAATAGGTAAACCCGTTTCTATGTTGATTGTATCTTGGAAGCTCCTCTCAAACAGGAGTTAAGCATGAGGCCACGTGGAGGCTTGGACTGAGGAGATAACCCTCTGATTCCTTGTCAAAGCGTAGACCAAGGTTTTTGCGCATCTGGGGATTCTGCCTTAGATAGGGTTTCAGGATTTCCTACCCTGCCCATGCGTATGAACCAGGCTCGCTACTATCCCCCCAGACTGTCAATATAGTTAAGGTAAACTTTAGTCTCTTTGACATTTAGGGTTCATACACAGGTACACCGGAAGGCTATTTCTGGTTTACCTTGGATGGCCTTGGAAGGTAACCCCGGTAGAAGGTGTGGAAGGGCGGTGGGTGATTCCACCACTTATGCTTAAGAACATCTATAGGGACGCCAAGTAAGTGTCTATCAGCTTTCTTCTGGAAAGCATAGCTTATACCTATTTGTCTGTTTGGCTTTAAGAATTTTTTAGTGAGTGTTGTGTGGTTTTTCTGTACTTAGCTTGCCTTCAGGTGTGTGCTTTGTACTTTTGGTTTCCTCTCGACCATATACTTTGTTTTATTATTTGAAACTATGGCTAACACCTTTGAACACCAACCAAGAGATCCCCATGCTGGGAACTCCTTGTATTATTCCTCTCACAGGGAATGTTGGTGTTCCTTTGATGGCCACCTTGAATCTACCTAGATTCACCCTAGGGCTATTGGTGTGGTTGTTTTCCACTCCAACTGGCTTGAATGCTCCCGATACTTCTCAAGTAAGATCCTTATATCAAGGGCATCAAAACATTGCTTCCCCTTCACCTGTAGTTGATTCTCCTCCTCTTTCTACCTCATGCGGTGAAAGTATTGATACTAGTAACCGACAATCTAAAAGGATTAAAAGAAGGAGGAATAGGAAGAAGGCACATAAGAAAGGGGGCACCCATTCAACCTCTGCAAGTCAAGTTGAACCTCACCACCCAACCTCTACAGTTCATGTTGGGGGCACCTATCCAACCTCTGCAAGTCAAGTTGAACCTCACCACCCAACCTCTACAGTTCATGTTGGGGGAACCTATCCAACCGCTGTAGGTCATGTTGGATATAAACACTCAACCTCTGCAAGTCAAGTTGATCTTCACCATCCAGCCTCTGTTCATCATGCTAGTGGGATCCTTCGAACCTTTCCAAGTCACGTTGGATCCAGTCACTCAGCCTCTGTAGTTCATGCTAAGGGAACCCATTCAACCTCTGATGTTCAAGTTGAACCTCCCCATCCAACCTCTGCAATTCATGTTGGATCCATTAACCCAACCTCTGAAGTTCATGCTAGGGTCACACACGCAACTGTTGCAAAGCATGTTGATCCTAACTATTTAGCCTCTGTTGTTCATGCTGGTGGTGCTCATCCAACCTCTGCAAGTCATGTTGGACCCAGTCTCTCAGCCTCTGCAATTCATGATGGAGGCAGTCTTTCAGCCTCTGTGGTTCATGCTGGAGATAATCCATCAGGCACTGTGATTCATGTTGACATTCTTGAAAAGACTACCCATTCAAAACACAAGCCCAAGTTTCCTTGTAAGATTTGTGAGGGAGACCACCTTACTTATAAATTCCCTTCCATTGTGGAGGTGCGAAGATTTTGGTTTCATGGTCATCACGTTTTTCAACATCCTAAATATTTTCAACAACCAACCTCTCTTAGTCAGGGTGGACCCAGTCACCCAGCCTCTGGTGGTCATGCTGGGGGAAAACTCTCACCCTCTATAGATCATGTTGAGAGAAAACAGTCAGCCACTGCTAGTCATGTTGACACCGTTGAGAAAACTGGTCGTTTGAAGCGCAAACTTAAGTTCCCTTGTAAGCTATGCAAGGGAGATCATCTTCCTCACTAGTGCCCTGCTATTGCAGAGGTGCGAAGAGTGTGGTCCAAGACTCAAGAATTTTCTTCTCCTGAACAACCTATAGTTTCTCAACAATATACTCAACCTTTGGTTGATCAAGTGGTCGAACCAATCTCAGCTTTGGTCGATCCCACTCTTCTTTCAAAGAGTGATGCTGATATGATTGAACCAATGTCACATTTGGTCAATCCCACTCTCCCTTCGGAGAGTGACTTTCACGAAGCGGTTGAATCGATTCCATTATCGATCAATCCCACTCTTCCTTTGGAGAGTGAAGTGTCTTCTAGTCACATTTTTTTCACCGCCAGTTCAGAACTTACTGAACAAGGGGGCACTAAACTCACTTCAGATCAACCCCCACCAAGCTCTCATATTTCCTCCTCTGATTGGGATAGCCTAGTTGAGCCGCACCTTCCTTATGATGCACCTTTCCAGATAAAGGTCAAAGTTGAACCATACACAATTGCTCGTTGTACTGTTGATGAAGGAGCCTCAGTTAGTATTTTGTCTGCTTGTGCTTGGCAAGGCATGGGATCTCCCAACCTTGTGTCGACTGCTAGTCAGTTACTGGCGTTTGATAGAAGAACTAGTATAGCCTTGGGAATTATTGCTCAAACATCTATTACTTTGGGTGGGAAAACCATCTTAGTTGACTTCATGGTGATAGAAGACCCCTTGGACTTCAATATGCTCCTTGGACGTGATTATGTCTATGCCATGCAAGCTGTGGTGTCAAAATTATTTCGTGCGATGTACTTTAATCATGGCAAAGAAATTGTCACTATTGATTAGTTGGATTTTCTTGATCCTTCTCCTGAACCAACTAGAGACCAGGTCCTTCCTTTATTGATTCCCAGTGTTTCTATAGACACTAACCCACCACAGGTGAGCTATGTGACCCCATGTCCTTTGCGTTCAATTTCTACTGAGAAGCAGCCTCTGTTTTCATGCTTACCTTCCCAAGACTTAGTCCCAGTAGTTGACTAGGTGATTCATCCTATACAGACTGTGGATACTGCTCTCCACTCTATCAATCCATTTGAAACTTTTGACATGTGTCCTATCTCGGATGATCTCCTTCCTTCGAATGAAGTCTTCCTAGATTCTTTGATACAGCCTGACCTTCTATTGGATGTTGGTTCAGTTGTAACTAAGTCTAACCCTAATTTTCTTAGTAAGCCTGATATTTCCATGGATCGGTCTTCTTATGTTGGAATTTTTGAGTTTTTGGACTCTCCCTTCGAACAGCAAGTCAGTGATCCTGATGAGTTTGATTTTTCTTATGAATTTTTCAACTCTCGTGATATTGAATTTGTTCATGCAGACTCTATCTCCCTTGTTGATTTTTTCTCTCCTCATGAGGTTGATCTTATTGATTATAAACCCTCGAGCATTGGTGCTATAGAATCTTCTTCAATCGATTCTACCTTGACTTTACTGTTTGTATAATATAGCAAAGTCACATGTGTTTTTTCCAAAGTGACCTGCATCGAATCTTTTCTTCTGAATGTGATCCTGATGTTGTTGTTTCTTGGAGACAGGATTCTTAGTTGGATTCACAACTGTTTACTGGCCTTGTCTTGTTGTTCAATTTGTAACTGCATTTGCATGTGCCCTGCTCGTGCTTATGATCCTGATGTCAGCTTACACGATTTTAGCTCATTGTATAATCCCTTATCTTTGTTCTCATTGTCGCTAATCCTTGTATCAATTTTCCTTTGGAACTTAACATCCTTTACCTTGAGGAGACGTTCCCTGAGTGTCTTTATCTTGCTCGCTTTCCTTGCATTATGCATAGATTTGTTCATTGCACTTGGAACTAGTTTCGCCTGCCTATGACACTCGTCTCCCCGCATTTAGAGTATTCTTTTTGCTCTCCTTCAAGCTCGTTAAAAACAGTAAGGAAGCGACGAGTTGAATTTTTCGGACTCGGTAAAACTTCACAGGAAAGATATTGATTTTCTTTAGGCCTAGGTCTGACTCCTCAAAATAGACTTGACTGCCGAGTAAACTTGTTCGTTCAGGATCGTTAAGAATATGTGAACGGGCATCCACATTGGTGGTAGGTTATCGCTTTCTCGAAACATGTGGAATAATATGAGAAAGGAACACTCTCTTTTTCTTGGAATTGAGAAGAGTATTCTAAGGCATAGGTTTATCACTTTTCCAGACCTGAGGGACTAAATTTACGGAAAAGGAACCCCTAGTATGAGCTTAGTTTTCTCTTTTCATGCTCTAGACCTAAACATGATCCGAATTTTAGGGGGAATATGGTCTAAATTCATATGTATGAGTCATAAAAACATTTAATGAGAGGCCACACGCTCCCGGTCATCATAAAAGCATTAAACAGAGAGGCCACCCTCTCTCATCCATGGCCATTGATGACTCATGGTTTTGTTTCATGGTATGGCTTCAAGACACATTGTACCTCTCTCATCCATGGTATTTCACAACCCATGGTTTTGACCCATGGTATTGCCCCAAGGCACATTGTAATAATGTAATAAAAAGGCTCTATGCCTTCTCAATAAGGATGGAAGTATTTTTGACATCCTACATTTAGCTTAATTTATTCATTTATTGAGTTATTGGTGCTGAGTGTCTTTCTGAGTATGGTTTGAGAGGTGAGGCTCAAAGAACCCTCTTTGAGCCTCACCCCTCCATGTCACATATTTACTCTATGTTATTATATGCATCAAATGATAAAAATTTGCAGGTTTACTCCCCTCCTCTCTTGGCATCCAATCCTCTTGGGTCTCAGCCCCCAAGATCTGGATCAGTGGTATCAGAGCAGGTACGCTCTCCATGGCAATGAGGGTTTGAGCATAGTTTGGGTTCAAAGATCTGTAGATATTTTCAGCCTCCTTTTGGCACACACAAAGTCCATTGTTGGGACATACACTGTAAGCATCACAGTTGGTCCTCAGGTAATACATGATATCTAAGTTTCAAGAGGAAGTTCCATGATATGTACAACATCTGATTTTGCTCTACAAACCCTTGGCATCTTTTGTGGTCCTCTACAAAATTCAAACGGATGGTGCAACTTACACAGAGAGTTTTAGAGGCTCTTCCATAGCGCATTGGAAATATATTTCTATCATCTAAAATGGGTATTTTTCATTTTCTCATTTACCTTCCTGGTTTGTGAGATATGCTTGTTTGAAGCAACCTATGTTTGTACACAATGTGACCTCACGTACCGCAAATTCAAAAAAGTACCACGGAATCCAAAAAACATATTAGAGGCTCTACCATAGTTCATTATAAATATATTTCTGTTAGCTAAAATGGGTATCTCACGGTTTTTCATTTGGATCTCTGGTTTGAGAGATATCATCGATTGAAGAAACATGTGTCTGGAAAACCAGCGTGCGTGCATCCCTTGAGCTTCGGCAACCATTTTCTCATTCCTTGGGACACCACAGAGAGAGTATGTGATATGGATGAAAATTTCTCTTCAATATCTCAAATGGGTCTTCAACAGAATTCAATTTCATCACCTACATCAAAATATATGAATGGATTTGCAGCGAGACATCAACTTCACCAAAAACCATTTTTTTTTACTTTTATGAAATCCTATTGTAATCATGGTTATGGGTTAACCACAAAAAACCCATGGTTATGGGTCCACCACATAAAACCCAAGATTATGGTTAGGGGTCAACCACACAAAACACACAGTTATGGTTATGGGTCAACCAACAAAACCCACGGTTAGGGGTCAACCACACAAAACCCACAGTTATGGTTATGGGTCAACCACACAAAACCCATGGTTAGGGATCAACCACACAAAACCCTCAGTTATGGTTATGGGTCAACCACACAAAACCCATGGTTAGGGGTTAACCACACAAAACCCACAGTTATGGTTATGGGTCAACCACACAAGACCCACAGTTATGGGTTAACCACAGAAAACCCTTCTCTTCATTGGCAATTGAGACATTGTAATCATGTGTCTCTTTTTAGTATTAAATGATGGGGACCATAATTTTCTAAGGGGGGAAGAATGATCCGAATTTCAGGGTGAATATGGTCTAAATTCGGATGTATGAGTCATAAAAACATTTAATGAGAGGCCACACACTCTCAGTCATCATGAAAGCATTAAACAGAGAGGCCACCCTCTCTCATCCATAGTCATTGACAACTCATGGTTTTGTTTCATGGTATGGCTTCAAGACACATTGTAACTATCTCATCCATGGTATTTCACAACCCATGGTTTTGACCCATGGTATTGCCCCAAGGCACATTGTAATAATGTTATAAAAAGGCTCTATGCCTTCTCAATAAGGATGGAAGACTTTTTGACATCCTACATTTATCTTATTTTATTCAATTATTGAATTATTGGTGCTGAGTGTCTTTCAGAGTATGGTTTGAGAGGTGAGGCTCAAAGAACCCTCTTTGAGCCTCACCCCTCCATGTCACATATTTACTCTATGTTATTATATGCATCAAATGATAACCATTTGTAGGTTTACTCCCCTCCTCTCTCTGCATCCAAGCCTCTCGGGTCTCAACCCCCAAGATCCGGATCAAAACATGAAAAAGATTCTGAGTGTACTTTATTCCTTTATCATGCTCGTTAAACCCTAAAGAACAAAGCATCGAGTTTATTGTTGTAAGCCCCATTTCTCGTAATCAAATGAATCTTTCCGAGTGATCTTGCCTTCCTTCACACTCGTAAAACGCAGGCTATATGATGCTTTTGAAGGAATGTTGGGTAGGTGGTAATTTAACCTTTTTCGGACCTTCCTGACTAAATACGAAAAAGGTGCACCTTACTTCTTCAGAAGCTAAGAGAGTTCTTTTGTGGTTTGTTTTGTACTGTTCCGGCCTCAAGAGACTAAATTGGACGAAAAAGCACCCCCCTAGAGTCTTCTTTGAAGTTTTTAGACTCTCTAAACTATGAAAACATCGTCGAGCATGTACTAGTTTGAGCTCGTAAAATCCATGAATCAATGCTTTATCAAGCATTCTTCTGTCTCTTCTTTGAGCTTGCCAAAAATGAAGAAGGTCCCGAGTTTGCTTTCTTGGACTCGTTAAACCTTAACAAGAAAGAGGGGAAGGGAAGTTCATTGACATGTATTTTACATCATGGCAGCAAGTCTTGTTTCCTTGAGCAATGCACTAGTTTTGAGTCTATCAACAATTGGGTCCTAGTTTTTTTATCTTATCCCGATTCAGAGTTTCTTACTCCTCCAGTTGGTCTCTTTTCCAATTATATGGGGAATCTGTCAATGTCTCCTACATTGCAGATTTGTGTCATTGGTCCCTTTTGTGTCAAAATTTTCCTACGTCACTTTTGTGTCGTTCTCATTGTTCAAGGATTAAACCTTTGTCGGTCATTCTGCAGTTGCCTTGACCTTTTGTGTCGGCCATTCCCTGATATCAGTTCATTACATCATGTCTTCGACGGTCCTTGTTGTGAAATTCAGTACCAATTCCAGATCAATTTAGTCTCTGACTTACCTCATGTTGGATGATAAAGGATGCCTTAATGCCTTCCTTCCAACAGATCTCTTCCTATCAACTGCAACACATCTTGCTGTAGGAATGAGATTTAGATTTTTATGACAGTACCTTGGGGATTGCAGTCATCAATGGCAATTTCCCTCGCTATTGGGTAGTGGGAATACCTTAATGTCTCCTACTCAATGGATTCTTCAATTGTTCGACTTCAAGTCCTTGTATTCACACTTGTTAGAATGTACTAGGTACCTTGGGGACCATTTTCATTAATGGTGGTTTCCCTTGCATTTGTTAATGGTTCTCATCATTAATCGACAATCAAAAAGTTTCCTCCATGTTCAACTTCAGCTCCTTTATTCGCATGGTTAGGATTCGTACCTTTTTTGGGCAATTTGGATTGAAGACCTTGGGCTGACAGTAGCATCATCATTTTACTATTGCCCAAGCTGCGCAAGACCTTGTTACACTTTATATGACATTTCATCAAGACATAGATCCACCTTGTATTTTTTGTGGCTGTGATCGTGTCATATTCCCACATTTTGATCGCCAAAAGTGTTGACCTTGCCTAGCACCAAGGGGGTCAAAAAATGCATTAAATAAATTAACCTAGGATATTTTATTTAAATGTCACTTATGAGGCG
>LPNX010967353.1:0-10536 GCA_001517045.1 Pseudotsuga menziesii | reverse complement strand
ATGTCAATAAAATGCATTGTAATGATGCACAATGTTGAAGAGAGTTTTATAGTTAATGGATGAGAGAATTTTTGAGTTTATTGGCTGTAATATGATATCAAAAACATTCTCTGCAAATTTTATTCAAATCTGGTTCGAAATGGTTGAGATTTACTAATTTTAAGTCAACCTAGTCTAGATTTGCATTGGAAAATAACTAGTTTTACTGTAACTTCCATATTTCGACTTGTATGACTCCAGATAACCCCATTCTTTTTCTGATGAGTCATTAACAGACATATATAAGTTCCCCAAGTCCAAAAAAGAGAATCTGAACCCCCCTTACCCTATTTGTAAAGGCTTGAATATGGAGATAGTGAGCTGCCCGGCGAGCTAGTCTCACCTTTACAACTTGCAGAATAGTTTCCTTTGCCTCTGATCTGTTATTTACCTGCATAAACCTTTGTATACTATAATATAACTTTATATCAGATCCATAATCAATTTACCCAATCCCTTGGTTGAAAAAGGCTGAACTACTCTTCCTAGTTTCACGGTTTGGCTGCCCAGAAGCGTGGAAGTAGGTTTTCGCATAGCGGATTCTGAAACCTAAATGGCACCAGATCTAAATGTGTTAGGGAAGAGGAAATTCTATGTCTAAAATATCTTTGGTTTCTTCCTGCTGATCACTCCTCTTGCTTACAAAATTTCCTAGAAAAAAACCCTGACTTTCCTTGTCCGAAGAGGCTCTGAGTGGTTTGATTCAAAGTTCAGAAATTGTAATTTAAATTACAGAATTAGATAGTGTTCAAGTCTGTACACCAGACTTGGGACATTACAGATCGATTTTCAAGTATGGATCCACCTTGTTCATTTGTGGCCATTGCTCCTTTAGATTTGATATGGCGCATTTTTGCATATTGAGCGACCATGATAGTTTCATCAGTTATACATATGTTGGATCTGCCTGTATCTATATGGTGATGTTTTGTATATGGACTTGTATGTCCTAAAGATCAGTTTTGTCTGACATTTATCACTCTTTCAAGTACCTTTGTTCGAGCCTTTTGATCTTGGATTCTCTCCTCTCTCCATACTCAGTTGTTTCCTGTATAATGTATCTCAGCTATCATCTTCCCCTCTAACCTCATACATTAGGGGGCATCTGTTATAGCTCAAAATGACACATCTCTTCCTGTGACCACTTTCCCATGATTTCGTCGCATGTCGACACTTCATGAAAGTCACTGAAAAACCACCTGACTTGGAGGACCTTATCTTGAGTTTTGTAACTCTGTTTGATCTCATCTCTACACCATTGGAAATATATTTCTATTAGCTAAAACTTTCCATAAGACACCAAAGTCTAAAAATGCCCAAAAATACCCTCAAAATGAGAGTTTTTTATGCATACGCGAGTTGCCTTAAGGAAACTCGCGTATGTACGCGACTTGCTATATATAATACTCATGTACACCTTAAATACGTGACTTTTTGCATTGCAACCTGCGTATACTTCCGGCGTACGCAACTGGTGTCTCTACAACCCGCATATTCCTCTTAAAAATGTCAAAAAAATGTGTTTTTTGAAATTTGGGTAGTTTGGTTAGTTATGCAACTAACTCTTTCAGTTGTAACTAATTTGTCCTCAACCCTATCTCTTCAGCATCATATAAATAGAGGTAGGGAGGTCCATGAGAAGGGACTTGAACTTTTTCATTGTCATGCTAGAGGAATTGGGAATCTCTTTGCCCACACCTTTGCCCTAGTGATCATCCCCTTGTGTTGCAGAGCTTGGAGGCTGAGTTCCTTGGAGAAGAGAAGCACCAAAACCAGATCAAGGTTTCGTGAAGTGCCCAACTTGAAGAGAAAGTATACTTGTACTTCATTTCATGATTAATAAGGATGTGATGTCCTTCTTCTTCCCAAATAATTGTTCAGTACGTGATTGAATCCCAGTTTATGATCATATTATGATATTAATCATATTATTATTTCATATTTATTTGATTATCATTGTTTTATATGTGGTCATATTGGTTTGAGGAATGCATAATTCGTTTTGTAGGTCTCTTGGAGCAAGAGAAACAAGAGGAGCAAGAAGAGGATTGAATGGCTTCTTGGATCAACCTTCGTTTGTCAAGGTATGAACCATTCTAATCTCTTAAACTTGCTTATATTTGCTTGCAGAACCATTTGCATCCACCTTTCAACCCCAGTACATTGATGGCCTCTTAAACCCTAGCCATAGGAAACTTTCCTTTATAACAAGGGTACCACAAGGGTACGTGCGTAGTAATCTCCCCGAATGTTTTTTTCGGTGTATTTCTCCACACAAGATGGCCAAAGGGATTTTCTCAGATAGATAAGGTATCCTTGTGGGGCCTTCCGATATACTCAAGGTACGTGAGAGCTCAAATTAGTAGTAGTGATGTCTAATGCACAACCATTCACAAGGGACCTTCTGATATACAATCGAGTACGTGAAGTACCTTTCTATATACCTCAAGGGTACGTGAAAGGTCATTCGATATACCGATGGTACGTGGAAGAACCGCGTGAGTCCCAAGTTGTAGTGCAGACAAATAACGACAGCTACTACATTTAACGACGCGAGAACACGTCTCTAACCTATCACTCAAATTTCTATACAAATTTTAAGCCTATAACTACTGTTAATTTTAAAGTGGATGGTTAGGTGAATGCATGAGGTTTTGACATAAAAGTAAAACCATGCAAATATGAAAATGCAAGTTCATTCACTTTACCATTCAGTATGCCTAATTACGGGAAGGAGAGAGAGTGTTTTCCTTTTCAATTTTGCTTTAAAACCAAAAAATTCTCCAAACAACTATACTAAAAAATTCTTTTTCCGAGCATACAACCAAACAACTCTTCTTCAAATCAACTCTTTTTTAAAGCAAACAGGTAGGGTAAGATCTCTTTTCAACGAAGAAGAAATAAAAACAACACTCAAATATGCATATGCAAGCTATTTTTCGATTTTTCTAAAACATGGAAATATCTAACTTAAACTATCGATATTTTTTCCCTTTGATGAAATAATGATGAAAAAGAGACAACGGAACAAAGGAATCCTAAAATCTTGTAAGGCTAATCAGATATCCAGTGACTTAAGGCCAATAAAACAATAACCTAATCTCAACAAATTTTCTTTTTTTTAGAGTGAAAAGAAGTCTTTCTCACACTTAACAAAAAATAGAAACAAGCAAACTGATCTAAGGGAGTCTTTCTTTTTAGTACTAGTCTATAACAGGTAGAGATCTAATTTGACCTAAAGCTTCCAAAAACTCCTTTCAAAACAAACTTACAAGCAGTAATGAATGATGAATCTAACCTAACTTTTTGTTTTTTTATTTTGACAAACAAGCAATTTCCACATAAAAATTTTAGATTTCAATCACTCAGGAAACTTCAAACAAGTCTAGACAAAACTAACTGAACACACAAAAATCAAAAATCGTTTGCAAAAATTTTTAAAAATCAAGGTCTGGGACAGGCCTACCTGGCACCGCGCCGAAGGAGTTGCTGACAAAGCGGTTTCGAAGTAGAACCGCTTCTTATTCACTGGACTCAGGCGGTGGCACCGCCTATTGCTAACTGGACTCAGGCGGTGGCACCGCCTATTGCTAACTGGACTCAGGCAGTGGCACCGCCTGTTTCCTAAGGCACATGCGTAGTTCCCTGTAACAATCCAGAACACATGGAGAGCGAAAAATTCAAGTTAGAAATTGCAAAAACTCTACAAAAACTAATGAATCAACAACAATGCAGAGCATATAAAGTCAAGGTGACTCAGATCCGAATAGATCTGAATATTTCAAACCAAAACTTCACTAGGTCAAATGTAGATCTGACTGCAAATATGAGAGGCTGGAACTTGGATTCAGACAAGAGTTGTTCAGAAACTGAGGAAGATGAGAATAGATAAGTACTTCCCCAATGGAGTTGCCAAATTTGTTATCAAGAATATAGCACCTTCTGCGGATGGAAGGTGTTCCTCTGGTCTAAATGGTTCAGATCCAGAACAAATGAGTAACCACTAAGTCAAAGACTTTCCCTGAAAGATATGAATGACTGGAATAAAACTCTGGTGAAAGACCTGTAGACCTGCAGAAGCACATCAAACATACAACAACATCAAAGATACCAGAAAACTATCCATAGATTCATATCAGTGACTAAGGAATCCAATAATATATATGTGAGATTAAAACACAACAAATATATGGGAAGGAAATCAACTTTGCATTAATATATGAATGAAAGAGCTTACAACCGTTTTTCCTTAGTGTCTATGCACTCCTTCACAAGACTAGCACCTCATCCCGGATAGCTCCAACTTGCTCCTCCATTAGAGGAAATTTCAACTCAAAATGGCCCTTTTAACTTTTATTCAAATTCCATGTCATCATGTGTTAGCCAATGAAATTGCTTTAAATTTGAAATACTGTATAGGTCTTAAACACCTTTTTAATATAAATTTGGGGATAGGTATCATAAAAAAAACTACTTTTTTTGTTTGTATTATTGACATATATCCCTGTGTTTTTACTCAAATTTCGATTGGGAGAGCTCGTTGGATGTGGAATTAAATTCCACATCCAACGAGTACCCACTCAGCATACTTTTGACAGACCCCGCTACCCCAAAAACAAGAAATACCTGAAAAATTATGCCGAGTGCGTACTCGTTGGATGCGGAATTTAATTCCGCATCCAACGAGCTCTCCCGATCAAAATTTGAGTAAAAACACAGGGAGATATGTCAAAAATACAAACAAAAAAGTAGTTTTTTTATTTTCTTCCTCCAAAATTAATAAATATTATTTTATTATTTTAACTATTATTTTATTAGTTCATTTTAGGAGGCCCATTTTGTGTTGAAATTTCCTCTAATGTATGCTCTCTAATGGATTAGGCCAGGATGTTAATTCAGCAGCATAACTTTACTTATTTTTTCTCCCCCTCAACCATGGAGTATGAGCTTGTATTTATAGGGATCAAAGGGATAGGAATGGTTGAGAAATTGGTGGGTGAGGTGGCCATGAGATCCTCAAAGGAGGGATTTCGAGCTTAACTGACCCAGGTGAGTATGGATAAGGCTAGACACGAGGCTCTTGTTCTAGAAGCTTTGTGAAACCTCTTTTTTCACCTTTTACCAAGGGCACCGCTTATACTCCTTTATGACAGAGCAGTGAAGGATGAGAACCGTGCCAACAACAAAGGTTAAAGGCGGTGGCACCACCTGATTTCCACATGACTTGGGTGGTGCTGCATAAGGTACCGCTTATCTGCTTGAGGGTAAGAGAGGTGCTGAATTTTTGTATGTTAAAACCAACACCTAGAGCATGTTTCACTTCAAGTTTTTGGATTTGAGGGAAAATATTTGTGTTAGGGATCTTATCACATGCTAGTGACAAATTTTGAGTGTAACAGTATGACTCAAAAGTATACACCCTGGAAGAATGAGATGATCTTGACCTTGTGATAGTACATGAACTACATGGAATCCCCACTGAATATGAGATGAGAACAAGACTAAATGAATCCTCAAGAAAATAAGAAGCATTTAAAGCCTCATCCATAAACCCATCAGAGATCCTAGATGATGAGGAAGCTCTTTTTATTAAAAATATTGATAAATGTACTGGAAAATATAAAGGAAAGTTACCCCTAAAATGTTTTAACTATGGAAGAGTTGGACATTTTTCTTCAAAATGTACTTACCCTAAACAAGATGATAGTGATGAGAGAGAAACTTCAAAGTTCAAAAAGGGTAAAACAGGAAACAAGAAGAAATATTATGAGAAAAAGAAATTTTTTTACACCATGGAAGATAGTGAAGATGCAGATACAAGTGAATATGAAAAAACTTAAATTCTATTCATGGGTCTAGATACTCAGGCTTCAAATAGTGACTCAAATTTGGAAGGAGAAGTAGACTTAAGAGATGAACTTGTTAGCACTCTTGAAGAACTTGAGAAATGCATAAAAAAAAGAACAAATAGTCAAATCATGTCATTAGTAAGTTGGAAGCTCAACTTCTAGATGCAAAAAGGATTGGGGAGGATCTAAATTTAGAGCTCAAAAGAAGAATATAGGAATCTGAGAGACTTGAAGAAGAGATCATGTAATTCAACTGAGGACTCCACTCGGTAGGTTCTTCTCCCTGAAAAGTTTTCTTCTGGGTCGCTAGCTTCGACAACCACTCATGTAATATAATGGTGTTGTAAAGGAAAGTGTCCTATGGCTAGGGTTTAAGAGGCCATCAATGTACTGGGGTTGAAAGAGAGATGCACAATGTTCAGCAAGTAAATACAAGCAAGATAAGAGATGAGAAAGGTCCACACCTGACTCACTGAAGGCTGGTCCAAGCTTTCTCTTCAATCTTCTTCTTGGTCCTCTCGCTCCAAGAGACCTGCAAAACAAGTTATACCTTCCTCAAGCCATTATGACCACATATAAGACAATGATAATCAAACGAATATGAAACAATGATCTGAATAACATTATAATATGATCATAAACAGAGATTCAATCACACATTGAACAATGATTTGGGAAGAAGAAGGACATCACATCTTTATTTATCTTGAAAACAAGTACAAGTATACCTTCTCTTCAAGTTTGGCACCTCACAAAACCTTGATCTAGTTCTGCTGCTTCTCTTCTCCAAAGAACTCAGCCTCCAAGCTCTGCAACACAAGGGGAAGACCTCCAGGGAAAAGGTGTGGTAAAAGAGAGTCCCGATTCCTCCAGCATAACAATGCAGAAATTCAAGTCCTCCCTTCATGGACCTCCCTACCTCTATTTATATGATAAAGAAGAGTTAGGGGCGAAGCCAAAGTGGTTACAACTGAAGAAGTCAGTTGGAAAACTACCCAAACTAACTCAAAAGGCGTGTTTTTATGTTTTAATGTTAAGATACATATTCGCGACTATGAAGGAGGACAACCCGCGAATGATCCGCGAGTTTCCACAAGAGCAACCCGCGAATATATCCATTCGCGACTTGTAAAACACAAGAGTCGCGAGTGATTCGCGAGTTGCACATAAGGAGAGTCGCGAATACACAAAAAAACGCATTTTTAAGGTATTTCTGGGAATTTTCAGACTTTGGTGTCTTCTGGAAAGTTTTAGCTAACATAAATACCTTTCCAACGGTGTAGAAATGAGGTCAAACAGAGTTACAGAACTCAATATATGGGTCCTCCAAGATAGGTGTTTTTTCAGTGACTTTCATGAAGTGCCGACATGCGACGAAATCATGGGAAAGTGGTCACAGGCATAGATGTGTCATTTTGGGCTATAACAGATGCCCCCTAATGTGTGAGGTTAGAGGGAAAGATGATAGCTGAAATACATTATAAAGGAAACAGCTGAGTATGGAGAGAGCATAGAATCCAAGATCGAAAGGCTCGAATAAAGGTACCTGAAAGAGAGATAAATGTCAAAAAAAACTGATCTCTGGTACATACACGTCCATATACAAATCATCGCCATAAAGATACAGGCGGATCCAACATATGTATAACTGATGAAACTATCATGGTCGCTCAATTTGCAAAAAGGCGCCATATCAAATCTAAAGGAGCCATGGCCACAAATGAACAAGGTGGATCCATGCTCAACAATCGATCATAGCCACAAAAATACAAGGTGGATCTATGTCTCAGCAAAATGTCATATAAAGTATAACAAGGTCTTGCGCAACTTGGGCAATAGCAAAAGATGGCAATGCTACTGTCCGCCCAAGGTCTTCAATCCAAACTGCCCAAAAAAGGTACGAATCCTAACCATGCGAATAAAGGAGCTGAAGTCGAACATGGAGGAAACTGTTTGATTACCAGTCAATAATGAGAACCGTTAACAAACGCGAGGGAAACCACCATTAATGAAAATGGTCCCCAAGGTACCTAGTACATTCTAACAAGTGTGATTACAAGGACTTGAAGTCGAACACTTGAAGAATCCATCGAGTAGGAGACATTAAGGTATCCTCACTACCAAATAGCGAGGGAAATTGCCATTGAGGACAACAATTCCCAAGGTACTGTCATAAAACTCTAAATCTCGTTCCCAGAGCAAGAGGTGTTGCAGTCGATAGGAAGAGATCCATTGGAAGGAAGGCATTAAGGCATCCTTCATCATCCAACATGAGGTAAGTCAAAGACTAATTGGATCTGGAATTGGTACTGAATTTCACGACAAAGAACGCCGAAGACATGATGTAATGAACTAATACCAGGGAATGGCTGATATAAAAGGTCAAGGCAACTGCAGAATGGCCGACAAAGGTTTAATCCTTGAACAGTGAGCACGACACAAAAGTGACTTAGGCAGCTTTTGACACAAAATAGGACCAACGAAACAAATCTGCAATGTAGGAGACATTGACAGATTCCCCATATAATTGGAAAAGAGACCAACTGGAGGAGTAAGAAAACTCTGAATCAAGATAAGGTCAAAAGACTAGGACCCAACTGTTGATAGACTCAAAACTGGTGCTTTGTTCAAGGAAACAAGACTTGCTGCCAAGATGTAAAAAGACATGGAAATAAACCTTCCCCTTCCCCTCTTTCTTGTAAAGGTTTAACGAGTCCAAGAAATCAAACTCGGGACCATCTTCATTTTTTGACAAGCTCAAAGAAAAGAAAGAAAAATGCTTGATAAGGCACTGATTCGTGGATTTTACGAGCCCGAACTAGTACATGCTCGACGGTGTTTTCATAGTTTAGAGAGTCTGAAAACTCCAAAGAAGACTCTAGGGGGGTCCTTTTTCGTACAATTTAGTCTCCTGAGGCCGAAAAAGTATAAAACAAACAACAGAAGAACTCTCTTAACTTCCGAAGAAGAAAAGGCGCACCTTTTTCATACTTAGTCAGGAAGGTCCGAAAAAGGTTAAATTACCACCTACCCAACGCTCCTTCAAAAGCAGCATATAGCCTGAGTTTTACGAGTGTGAAGGAAGGCAAGATCACTCAGAAAGATCCATTTGAGTACGAGAAATGGAGCTTACAACAATAAACGCGATGCTTTGTTCTTTAGGGTTTAACGAGCATGACAAAGACATAAAGTACACTCGGAATCTTTTTCATGTTTTGGTCCAGAGCACAAAAAAGAGAAAACTAAGCTCATACAGGGGGGTTCCTTTTCCGTAAGTTTAGTCCCTCAGGTCCGGAAAAGAGATAAACCTATGCCTAAGAATACTCTTCTCAATTCAGTAGAAAAGAGAGTGATCCTTTCTCGTATTATTCCACATGGTCCGAGAAAGAGATAACCTACCACCAATGTGGATGCCCATTCACATATTCTTAACGATCCTGAATGGACAAGTTTACTCGGCAGTCAAGTCTATTTTGAGGAGTCAGACTTGGGCCTAAAGAAACTCATAATCTTCCCCGTGAAGTTTTAACGAGTCTAGAAAAGTCAAATCGCGGCCTCCTTACTGTTTTTAATGAGCTCGAAGGAGAGTAGAAATAATGCTCTAAATGCGAGGAGATGAGTGTCATAGACAGGCGAAACTAGTTCCAAGCGCAAGGAACAAACCTATGCATAATGCAAGGAAAGTGAGCAAGATAAGGACACTCGGGGAATGTCTCCTCAAGGTAAAGGGTGTCAAGTTACAAAGGCGAAATGATACAAGGCTTAACGGCAATGAGAACAAAGATGAGGTCTTATACAACGAACTAAAAGCGTGGAAGCTGGCATCAGGCTCATAAGCGCAAGCAAGGCATATGCAAATGCAATTACAGCTTGAACAACAAGGTGAGGCCTATAAACAGTTGTGAATCCAACTAATAATCCTGTCTCCAAGAAACAACAACATCAGAAGAAATGATCCGATGCGGGTCACTTTGGTAGAAACACTTGTGACTTCGCTATCTTCTACAAAAGGAAAAGTCAAGGTAGAATCAACCGAAGAAGATTCTATAGGACCAAGGATCGAGGGTTTATAATCAATAAGATCAACCTCAGAAGAGAAGCGAAAATCAACAAGGGAGGTAGAGTCTGCAGGAACAAACTCAATATCACAGGAGCTGAGAAATTCATACGAAAAAATCAAACTCATCAGGATCACTGACTTGCTTTTCAAATGAAGAATCAAAAGACTCAAAAAAAACCAACATAAGAAAAAGAGAAGGCTTACTAAGCAAATCAGACTTAATCACAACTGAAAAAAAAGGTCAGACTGTATCAAAGACTCCAGGAAGACTTCATCCGAAGGGAGGAAATCATCTGAGATAGGACACATATCTGAACTTTCAAATGGATGGACAGAGTGGAGAGAAGGCTCTACAATCTGTATAGGATGACTCACCCGATCAACTGCTGGGACCAAGTCCCGAGAAGGTAAGCATGAAAACAGAGGCTGCCTCTCAGTAGCAATTGAACACAAAGGACAAGAAGCCACATATTTCACCTGTGGCGGGGTAGTGTCTATAGAAACACTGGGAATCAATAAAGGAAATACTTGGTCTCTAGTTGGGTCAGGAGACAGATCAAGAAAATCCAACTGATCGATAGTGACAAT
>LPNX010967322.1:33278-64217 GCA_001517045.1 Pseudotsuga menziesii | reverse complement strand
CGCAGTAAGAATGTACTTGTGTAGCAGAGAAGAATTCGGTTTTATTTCTCCAATAATGTCCAGCCCCCATTGTTCAAATGGTTCTGTAATCATGACAGGTTTTAGGGGTGTTGCTACCCTGGGCTGTCTTCCACCACACCTTTGGCAAGTATCACATTTTCTGACGTGTGCATGTGCATCCCTGAAAAGTGTTGGCCAGTAATAACTGGCTCTGAGAACCTTTTGGGCCGTAGTGTCCCCTGAGTAATGTCCCCCAGCCGGGCCATCGTGCAATTCAGACATTACTTTCTCAGCATCCTCTTTCTCCAAGCATCTCAGGAGGACTCCATCATAGTTTTTTCTGAAAAATACGCCTTCTACGATTTGATAGGAAACTGATTTCAGACGCAGAGCTCTTCTTTGTTTGGAATTCCAATGTTCCGGTAACACCCCTGACTGCAAGTAATGCACAAGATCTCTATACCACGACTTAGGAGCTGTGAATAAAGAGCAAACATCCGTCACATGCAAATCAGCTTCATCTTCCCATGCTTCTTCTTCATTGTTTGTCTTCCCAGTCATTATTTTGCATAATCCCTGACCTTTTACTATAGTATCAGGTTTGAATTCAAGATCGTATTCTTAAAGCGCTGTTACCCAGTTGCCCCTTCTTTCTCCTAATTCTTTTTGAATGAGAAGGGATCTTACGGCTGGGTAAGGGACTATTACCTTGGTACGATTTTTTAGTATATAAGGCCTGAATTGATTTACTACCTTAAATAATGCATATGCTTGCTTATCAATGGCTGGGTAGTTTAATTCAGCTCCTTGTAGCCCAGTGCTCATAAAAGAGATTGGGAATTCATCACCCCCTTCTTCCTTTTGCGTGAGTACAGCTGCTAATGAATCATCGGACGCAAATGTATACATAATAAAGTCCTTGTCAAAGTCTGGACTTTTAAGAGAGGGCGCATGTGCAACAACGGTCTTGATTTTACTGAAAGCATTCTTTTCAGTCTCAGTCCACTTAAACTGTGCATTTTGCTTGACCATCTGCTGCAATGGTTTAACAGTCTGGGCAAAATCAGGCACAAATCTACGTACGAAGTTTATTGTTCCCATGAAGGATTGCATTCCTTTTTTATTATGGGGCATGGGAATTTTCTCAATGGCTTTGATTCTTTCTAGGTCTATAGATATACCTCTTTTTGAAACTATATGCCCCAGTAACTTGCCTTCTGTGACCGTGAATACGCACTTCTTAGGATTTAGGGAAATGCCATACTTCCGATAGCGCTCGAAAATTTGCTTTAGGTGGAATGTGTGCTCCCCTCTCTTCTTTGAAAATATTGTTATGTCATCAAGGTAAACCACCACACTTCGCCCAATCAGTCCTCGGAAAGCTATGTCCATAGCTCTATGAAATGTCGCGCCAGCATTAATTAGGCCAAAAGGCATTCTTCTATATGCGAAATTTCCCCATTTAGTTCTGAATGTTGTTTTCAATCTATCTTCCTCAGCCACTAACACTTGGTTGTAGCCTGAGAATCCATCTAACAATGAAAACAATTCAGAACCAGAAAGCATCTGTAGAAGTCGCTCCATGGGAGGCACCGGATAATTGTCCTTGTCTGATGCGCGATTTAAGTTTCTGAAGTCCACGCACAGTCTAATTTCTCCCGACTTTTTTCTGGCCGGCACCAAATTTGACACCCATTCTGAATGCCGGACTTTAAAAATAATCCTAGCATCTAACAATTTCTTCACTTCGCTCTGCATTAGTGGTTCTAGCTTTGGGTGCATCTTCCTCAGCGGCTGCTGATATGGCTTGACGCCTGCTTTGATAGGAATGATATGTTTGATGATATTAGTGTCATAGGTTTTTAAATCTGCATACGTCCATGCAAAGACATCTTTGTACTGCTTAAACAAACTGAGGAACTTGTCTCTTTCTACTGGTGAACAGCACTTGCCGAGGTTCACGAACTTAGGCTCCGTTTCAGTCCCCAAATTTATTAGCTCGAACTGTAGAGTTGAGCTGTGCGTCTTCACATTAGCGGGTCTTCTAAATTTCTCATTCAAGTCAAACATCTTTTCTAACGTCCTGACCCCTTTGGGAATGAAATTGTCATATTTCATTTCATCCTGATGTTCCTCATTGTCGATAATGGCTCCTTTAAAAACCTCCTCATTTGTCAAGCATTCAATTATTTGTTGATCATTGTCAAATACTCGCAAGTTGGTGATCATGTCGGGAACTGATGGCCTAAAAAGTAATTCAATAGAGCATTTGTTATTCGTGGGAACCAATCTGGTGGCTGATGTAGCTAGAATATCAGCGGCTGCATTCTTTATTCTTGGAATTGAAATAATGTTAAATGCAAAAGAAAATTTTAGCAAATCCCATACCTCGTTTTGGTAAGCTTTCAAATGAGGGGAAATACAATGTATTTGATTCCTTATTTGTTTCACAACTATTTCTGAGTCCCCAAAAACTTTTAAATTACTAACCTTGAGCTCAATCGCCTTCTTGAGTCCCTGCAGCAGTGCTTCATATTCGGTCGTATTGTTAGTACACTCAAACTCTAATCTACAAGACAGGAAGTGTTTATTTTTTTGTGGATCAATAAGGATGCAGCCGGCCCCTGACCCTTCTAATGTCTTCGAGCCATCAAAATATAAAGTCCAAACAACACTATCTATTGAAAAAGAATATACTCCTACAGCTAAGTCTACTATTTTACAGTCAAGTTCATCAGCTTGAGAAAAACGAAGGAGATCAGGCTGGGTGTCAGATGTGTCAGATGTGTCGCTGGCTTCTTCCGCTTGATAATTCCCTAGTTCCAGTTCGAGAAAGTAGTTTCCCAACACAGATTCGACTGGTATGTTCTTCTCATCCAATTGAGTAACATTGTGCTTCATTTGAGGTTCTCCTAGAACCTTAATCTGATTGGGACTCCCTTTGTATGGCAGCCAAAGCTGTGACCAATCTGAGGCGAAATATCCATTCAACTAAGTTGACCAATTTCTACTCAGAACCAGGCCATAAGCGTCTGGTATATCAGCCACCACGATGTTAATAACTTGGCATACTCTGTTATCAGATGCTAGGCGGATTAGGACGTCTTCCATCTCACCGATCACCTTGACGTCTGTCCTATCCAATTGTACCACCCTCCATGTGGATGGCTTAGGCTGTCCGTTTATTTTCTTACATACTGATATGGGCATGACATTAATTGACGCTCCTGAGTCTACTAGACAAATGTGCACGTTATGATTAAAGATTTCAAAAGTCAGGAGGAAAAGTGGATGTTTAGTTTTAGACATACCTCCAGTGCTAACCTCTCCAATTTCTTCTTCATCTCGGGGCCGATTATCAGTGGGCAACTTTTCTTCTGACATTTCAAGTGCCTTCAACAGCTTTTCTTTTTGCTGAGGTACTTTGCACATTTCGAACATCGGGACATTTTCCTTTATCTTCTTTAAATATTCAACAATGTCATATTCAATTTGTGTTTTAATGGACAGAGATTTATCAGCGCTCACCTTCTCTTCATCTAGCTTAGGCAGTGTTCTGTTTTGTTTAGGATCCTGGCTGGTAATGGTAAATTCCGGAATCTGATCAGCCAAGGATTTATCTTGAAACTTCTTTTTGATATTTCTTTGCAACCTTCAAATCTTTGGGAGCAGAAGACTATCATCACTAACCACACCATTGCTTCTAGTTGTTATGTTAGCTTCCCTGATGTCCCTGTGTCTTTGAGTATTTTCCTCTTCTGCATCTAATAAGGAGACACAATTCCATAATGCCATTGTCTCTTCTTCCTGTTCTTTTGTAGAAACAGAAGCAGCACTTTCTTTCTTCTCATCCTCATCCTCTTCCGTTAATCTTGAATCCAACATCTGATTCATGACTAATGTCATCGAATTTATCCATTGTGGATAGTTCTTTTCGGAATGAGGTTGTTGAAGGAAAGTACAGAAATTTTCCATCCCTATCTCTGTCAGATTCATGGATGCAGTTTTTTGAGGAGGAGGTTGGGTCTGATTGCCATCCTCCCTTTTTTTATAGTATGGCCTGAAGAACTTTTGTACTTCTTTTTCCTTTTCTAAGTCTATGATCTTATTGGACAGCTTTTGCATCATTTTAGCCATGCTTTCATAGTCTAGTGTCTTTTCTTCTTTGGGCTTAGTGAACAATAAGGTTTTTCTTCCCGCACCTTTCTCTCCTGATTGTTCTGGATAGTCCTCCACACTTTCTCTTTTTGCTTCCACCACTTCTGCCTCTTCATAGGTCTCTGTTAAGGTAGGCTTGGCCCTACCTTTTGCAAACATGGCTAAATCAGGACCCAAAGCTGAAGTATAGTATTCGATTAGTACTTTGTCTGAAGGCTTATCTGTTTCAGAGAAATTTTTAAGATATGCTGCAAACCTTTGTGTGAAGCTGTGCACCTTTTCCTTTTTCTCTTTCTTTAATGCACACAGTCCTTTCATGAGGGCAGCGTGAGTCTTTTGGACTACGTACTTACTCCTGAACATTCTCTCGAAGGTATCCTAGTCTGGGATAGAGTTAGTGGGCAATCTAAAATACCACGAGGCCGCAGCTCCTTTGAGGGTGTGCGGGAATAGTCTACACACTACATCTTCGTGTTCCCCAGCCCTCAAACCTTCTATTGCCAAGTAGAAACTTTGTAGGTGGTCATCCACTAGGATTTTCTCATTTGGATCAAATTTGGGCAGTAGCTTCTCAAAGGCTTGAGGTAGGTCATGCAAAGGTGGGGTCATATTTAGAGGTGATCTAGCTTTCCAAGCTAGTGGTGGATTTGGTGGTGGGGGAAGAGGTACGTTTCCATTAATGCCGGCCATGAGTAAAGGTGGTGACTGTGGAGGTGAACCAACAGGGGTATGAATAGGAGAAATGTAAGGAGTGTCTGGACCTACTTGGTTCAAAGGCAATTCAACCTCCTGTATGGCAGTTTCCACAAGTTCTTCCCAGTCTCCAACCAACACTGAATCTTCAATTAGAGGACGGTCTTTCTTCTTGTACTCTCTTCTAGGCAATTCGTGGATAATAGGCAACCCTCCATTATTCTTTACATAAGCACGGGTATGTCTTCTCAGATCATTAATAATTTCGTTACGAACAAGATATAGATGTTCTCTATTTTCTTCTTCCGGAATTGAATTACGTGGTCCACTACTTTTAGAACTGTAACTAGCGGAATAATCTTGGTAAAACGGGTTTCCTCGGCCAGCCATGCACTGGTGGCCCTTCTTCTAGCGCCAAAACTGTTGAGGCCTGGAAATTCACAAGAGGCAATAGTAAGGGATTCTCCCCAATCAACGTTCCCAACTAGCCCGTTGACTGTTTGAAATAGGGAATCCATCCGGTTTGCGGTCCGACTACCGTAGGTCAAGGAACAAAAATAAGGCTTTACCGGTTGCGGCCCGGCCCACCGAGTTTTTGTATTTTGACTTAAATAAATGATATGCAAGTGCCTAAATAAATGCAGGGTGATCAAGCTGCAGGAAGCGGTCACAAAGTGATGCGCAGGTTCTTACCTCTCGTCTTGCGATCGTGAGCAACCAAACCAGATACAAAAGAAATAAGCTAACTGTCTACACTATCCCTAGGGAGCAAGGTTATCATTTTGGGTGAGCAATACATTTTCACATACATAAAGAAGAATCACAGGTAGCTGATACTTCTTCTAAAGCACATGAACACTTACAGATATTCAAATAACCAGATAGCCGATCATTTTATAACAACATCTATCATTCACAGCGAAAAATATCCAGAAATTACTGAAGAACATTTAGCAAGAACATAGGTTCAGAATATCGAATACTCTTACAGTAAATGAATCACAACTGAAAACAAAATAGGTCCTCTTCAACATTATTCATTGAGTTTGCATTGATACATTTCGCTTTTCACTCTCTCCGACAGGCAAAAAATTGCAGTTCCTATGCAAAACGAAGTAGTTCATCTTACAAGTAAACAAATACAAATTTTTCTAGGGGAAAAATCCCTTTTTTCAGTCCTACTTCCCTCTATTTAAATGACCCCCGCTGCCCCTTCGGTGGCCACTCCAGCGTGTGACTTTTCAGTATCTTCAACGATTCCGCTTCTTGTTCTGGCCGCTGCGTTTTCCCAATCATTCTCTCTTAGCATTTTATCTTCTAACCAGTAACAGATGAGTCTTCCTCTATCCATTCCTCCTTCATTTGCTTGCTTTGTCCTTTTCTGCGTTTGCCTTCCTTGTGATCTTGCCGGTTCCGGTCTGACCAAGCTAGGTCTTAGCCCATGTTCGCTTTAGTAGCACCGAATTCCTTCTGCAAACAATTACAATGCATTATTCGCTGCAAAGGGGAGTTTTTTAAACATTTAAACCTTCTCTGCCCAGCATTGTAAATCCGCAAGAGACTAGCCAGGTTCGCTCGGACAAGGTATCGATTTAAGCTTTGGGCAGGCAAAATTATAAGCGGCGGTCGACCAACTTCTGCATTGGATGAGATGAGACTTCAGGAGCCGCAACGGCGGGGACTTATAGAAACCGGGTGAGCGAAAACATGGGCGAAAAAAGGGTAACCGGACATCGAGGGGAAGAGTGCTTCGGGAACCAAGAGGGGTGGCTCATCCACAATGGTGGACGGAACAATGGCAGGGGACATGCGACGAGGTGGAAAACTCAGTTCGGGTGGGAAAAGACAAGGTCGAACGTCGGATGATACTTGAATCGAAAGCCAACTATCTCCTCCCTGCCGCAACGGCGAGCGAGTGGAAGCTTATGGACAAGCGATTTTAAACTAAACGAATCGGGCGTCGGACGGTTCAGGAAATCAGACGAAAGAAAGGTCTAGGAGCCATAACGGCGGAAGGGTTGAAACTTCACCACGCCCGATCCAGCAGTAAAAGAGGCCCACTTATAGGGAAACTGAGGTATTTGAGCAGTGCTAAGGATTGGCTGTAACCAACATCGCTTCTTTTCACAAAGGATGCGCTGAAGAACAACAAATTTTCTTCTCTTCAACCACAAATCCAAGACCCAAACCAAAAAATAAACAAGGCATACATAAATTACTGACATCCACCTTCAGAGACATGGAAGGAAACACACTCAAGGAGCTTAAAAGTTCAACGATCAAGCCATACAAAAAATAATCAGGAGGGGCCCAGAAATTAAAACATTAATTTGGGGGGGGGGGGGGAACAGTTGCGGCAGCAACAGTAGGACAAAAAACAAGTTCACCTCACCTATTCTAGCTTTCCCATTTGCCTTAAAACACTGAAAAAGCAGGCAATAAAGCATTAAAAGTAGATAGGTGCCTAGGAGGCCAGGAATAAAGCAAATTTGATTCCTTGGACTTTCCCATGCGCTACATGAGTCAAATGTGGCAAGTTTTACCTCTATGGATAGGTAAATAGAAACTTGCACAAGGTGGGACACATGAACTAGGCAAATAAGACAAAAATAATGGAATTAATATCTAAGTGGGTAAACTATGGGTTGATTATTCTAACACTGATGACTGCAAGTCTCAAGGCACTCAAAAATTACTCTAGATTCCAATCCCAGAATAAATGATCTGAATTCGATGGGATGAAATCCGCTGGAAGGAGGGCATTAATGCATCCCCCATCATCCAACACAAGGTACTTAGCAAAGCTGTATAATGTGGAAGGACTCGATCATAAGGTGCACGAACCAGTAACTGTATCGGGAATGGCCGACATACAAAGTCAAGATAACTGAGGAATGACCGACTCAGGTTTCAACTTCCATCGAACAAGAGCATAATGGCAAATGGTGACTGAATGTAGGAAACATAGACGTGATATGCAAAACTAGGACATCTCTATGACACATGAGGCATCGTCAATGGCTCCATAGAGAATGGAAGCTTGACCAATCGATGGAGATAAACTCAGATAAATGAGTACAGCTCCTAAAGTCAAACTATAAACCCAACCAATGGATGTGATATACAGTGCTCTATTCAAAGGCGACACGACTCGATTGCTGCCAAAGATAACATCTTTCCTTGTCTGGAATTTTGGTTTTTTAATTTTTTTTTGGACTTTTTCAAATATTTGAAAAGCTTGAAAAAGAATAAAATTGCTTTAAAGTTATAGACTAGGACGAGTTGAGTGTCAAATGGGAAAACAAACTAGTTCCAAGAAGTGGAACATACCTATGCTCGATGCAAGGATACATGTGTAGGATAGTGACACTCGGGGGAAATTCCCCTCCCGGTAAAATAGGGAATGAAGCTGCAAAGGATATATAAAATGGCTCTGCATGGCTAGACATGAGACAAGCTCGGGCTATGTGGCTGATACTCAAAGTCAGGGAAGCCGGCATAAGGCTCAATAAGGCAGGAAAAGCTGATGATAATGCAATTACAACTTGACATAAGGGAGTCCCAGGGAAATGGCCAGCATAAATTTCAAGAGGAGTATGAAGCTCTTACTCAAGGACATGGCAGGACTAAAAGGGACTCCTAGACCTAAGAGAGGGTTCACAACATGGGTACCAAATGCAAAAGGGAGATAACTAGGACACCCATGTATAGGAAATCTCTACCATTCACATAGTACCACTTCTAACAACAACATGAAGGTTATGTGATACAATGGAATGGGTTCGTACCTAAGGTTAAGATGTGTTAGAATATAATCTGTTAGGGATTATTGTAAATAAATAAAGAAAACTAAATAGTCAGGAAGCCAAAAAGGCTGGGCAGAAGGTGAAACACAACCGTCCCATGAAATTGTATAAATATATGCATTTGGCTATGTAATATATTGAATCGATAGTTATTACCAACAAGTGGTATCAGAGCCAAGATCCATAACTCCTGCCTGCATGCCTGCCAGTCTGCCTGCCATTCTCCTGCTTCCTCTGCCGGTTCAGCTCTGGCATATGCCCTCTGCATCCTCTTGCCAGGAGACGTTTCAAGAATTTCTGCCCGCAGTCTAGAATTTGCCATTCTGGCATATTCTTTGAGTGCATATTATTACTGTGCATGAGAGTTGAAGACTCTGTTTGCTAGAAACCCTAATTTTGGAGATGCATTCTCATCATCGTTTCATGCATCCTACTGCTACGAATTCCTTGTGATATGCTACGTTGAAGACTCCTACTACGTTGGAGAAATAATACTATGAATACTAATTGTTGGAGACTCACTACCGTGGCCTATCCTCCACCTGCTCTCATATATTCACCCGGAGACTGATGCGTTGAAGACTATGCATTGAAGACTGAATGGTGCGCTGAGCGTGGAAGCTGTGCATTGAGCCTTCTATAGTTTGACTGCATCGCCCAGGCCATTATGACATTCTTTATCCTAGGTTAGGGAGCATTGTAAGCAAGTGAGATCATCTTTATCATTTGACTATTGGCCCTCTTTTATTGGATTTGCTTGGCTATCACATTGTTGTAAAGATGCTGGGAATTAATATTTAGCACGTATCTGCAAGTGTAAATACGAAACTGTCAACGATTGGAAAATTATAATTCCATTCAGATATATCCTAATTTTTTGTATTGGAGATATATAGTGCGTTTATATATAATGCGTTTTTAGCTAGCTGCCTGCGTTTTGAGCTAGCTAGCTGCCTGCCTGCCTTGGAGATAATGCGTTGGAGACTGATATATCACATGGAGATAATGCCATTGACCGTTGGAATAAAACCCTAAATCTACCCTAGACTGCTGTGTGATGCATTGGAGCTCTGCGACTGTGAATATTTTTTGGAGATCGAAGACTCAATGAAGACTGATCATATACATATGCATTGTGATATATGAGACCATCTCCTCAGTGAAGACCAGTGTGAATCCTTGCTGAAGACTACGTTAATCACGTGGAGCCTATCATGAATCGCATGGAGCCTGTCTGAGTTCTTTGTGACTGTCAAAAACCCTAATTTGAAGCTGCGAGCTAGATGAGAGGCAAGCTGTAATTTTATGCCGCGAGCTGTGAGCTGTATGCTGCGTGGAGAAGACTGCAAAAACAAGATCAAGAAAGCACATATTGCATTGCTCTTTCGTGGACATCCAGGCATCGACATCGACATCCAGCAGCATCATCATCAGGAGGTTGCGTATACTTTCTTCGTTTCTGTTATTGTGTACATAGGCTCTGCTGCCTTACGGGATATGTCATTATCATAGAAAGTGCTGTCTATATAGTAGAGTATACAGACAGCCCCGTATTTTTGTAAGTGTTAGCAGAGTATACAATATAACTAAACAAGAGAGTATAGGAGAAATATAATATAGTTTTGTAAATGCTGTCATGAATGTTGTGACTGTTGTGTATAAAGTATGATGCGGCTTACCAAGTGACATTTGAATTAATTTGAAGGTTATTTTTCACCCTATAAAAGGGCTACATAATAGACCATGTTTACATCATTTGAGCTATCATTATTTCTGCGGGCAGAGACAAACATTGAGCTCAACATGGGAGCTAAGTGAAGTGACTATTGAGCTCAAAGATTTTCATGTGTATGAATTGAGAATAATGCGGTTGTATGACCTGCCTTTTGTATGAGCATGGTTGTTGTGTATTAATGAATTGTGATGACCGAGTTGAAGAAAGAAGACTGCTGCAAACATCCACTTGAAGACTGAAGTGGATTTTGAAATCTGCGAAGAGCTGAGATGACTTGCTTATGAACTTATTGACAACATATTTTCTCTGTCATTGTATCATTTTTAAAACTTGAAGTTGAAATATTAATATTGTAAATTACCTTGGCAGAGACTATAGACCTGCAAGGTAAATTACACTAGCAGCTGTAAAGATGCACTCTTTGGCATCTAGTATTGGTGCTGCCCTAGCTGGCAAAGACCAATCCAAAGAACCTTCCAAGGGAGATTGCAGCAAGAGAGGCAGAGGGGGCAGAAACAACTCCAGAAAAAGATCAAAGTGCAAGCATTGTGGAAAGAATGGGCACACATCAGATCAGTGTTGGGCTTCATGGGACTCCATCAAAGACAAGCATAACCAAAAGAAAGATGATCAAGATGCTAGTAAATCTTCTAATTCTGCTCATTGTATTGTTGCACATTGTAATCTTGGATTTAATGAAATGACTTCTCTTTCATCTTACAAAGATTGTTGGCTGCTTGATACTAGTGCAACATCACACATGACATTTAGAAAAGACTGTTTTGAAGAACTGAATGAAACAATAGATGGCATAGTTTACTTTGTAGATAAGTCAAGTATTAAACCAAAGGGAATGGGCACCATTCGACTGAAGATGCCTGGATTCCCTGATTTCTTGTTGAAGAACGTTCTCTATCTTCCAGAGTTGCAGAGAAGCCTGTTATCCTTGGTGGAGATTCAACAGCAAGGCCATTCCATCCACATGTTTGATGGAATCGTTGAAATAAGAAAGTCCTCTGACAACCAAGTCATCATGACTGGATACGAAGATGGAAAGCTGCTGAAGCTCAAGGGTTCATCCGCAAGATTTCAGAATTATGCCTACATCTCTCAGCATGGAGAAGGTAATATGTCATCTAGTTCATTGTGGCATGCAAGATTTGGTCATATAAATTATAACAGTCTTTGTTTGTTGAGAAAGAATGGTGTATTTGGCTTGCCCACCATTCCTGAAGAGAAGAATAAATGTGATGCATGTATATTAGGGAAACATAGTAAGGTGCCATTCCATGAATCTAATTTCAGAGCAAGTAGGAAATTAGAACTAGTGCATTCTGATTTATGTGGCCCCATGCCAACTCCTTCAGCAAATGGGAATAAGTATTTTATGACATTTGTTGATGACTACTCAAGAATGTGCTAGATTTACTGTTTAAAGACAAAATCAGAAGCATTTCAAACATTCAAAGACTTTCATGCATTGATTGAAAAACAAGCACAATAAAAAATTGGTACACTTCGTACTGATAATGGGAAAGAATACACTTCAAATGATTTTGAAAATTATCTTCACCAACATGGAATTACACATCAGACTACAGTTCCCTACAATCCACAACAAAACGGTGTAGCAGAAAGAATGAATAGAACCATAATGAATATGGTTCACTCAATGATGTTTTTCAAGAATGTAAAACTAATGTTTTGGGGTGATGCAGTAAAATGTGCAGCATATTTGAGAAATAGAAGTCCCTCAAATGCTCTTAATGACAAGACTCCACATGAAATGTGGTTTGGCCATCTCCCTTCAGTCAGGCATCTCAGAGTTTTTGGTTCCACCTATTATGCCTTGATTTCGAAGGAGAAAAGAAACAAGCTTGGTGCTCGAAGCAGAAGATGCATTTTCCTGGGGTACGAAGAATACTCCAAGGCATACCGCCTATATGATGCGGTAAACAAGAAATTTGTTATTTCCAGAGATGTCATTTTTCTTGAAACTAATAAAAATGACCACTCCATTGAGAGACAGCTTGATCATTTGGAAAATTACCCTCATCCAAAGACATATTCTGAAAATGAATATGAAATTCCAAATCTTGAAGGGGGGATTCCTATTCTGGATCAACCTTTGGAATTTCCATATGAAGCACCAAATCCCCCGCATGAAGAAGTTCCTGGTACTTCACTTGAACAAGAGGTTCAACTGGATGATGTGATTGAGAGAATTGAAAGACTCTCAATCAATGATGAAGCACCACCAGCTGATCAACCAGGACCATCACGGAAGATTCCTAAATGGGCCACAAAGACACTTGAAATTTTCCATCCAGATGAAGTTGGAAAGACGGGAACGAGAAGTTCGAAAAGACATGAAGATGGAGGAGTAGAAGATAATTCAAGTGGTGACATGGATGTATCATTTGATTGTGAATTTAATTTATCTGCTAACTTTGAACCAGCTTCCTTTGAAGAATCTTCTACTCAAGTTGAGTGGAAAGAAGCTATGCAGAATGAGTATGATGCACTCATGAAGAATGGAACTTGGAAGCTGGTTGACCCTCCAGTTGGAACCAAACCAATTGGCTGCAAGTGGGTGTACAAGAACAAATACAAATCAGATGGCTCACTTGACAAGCACAAAGCGAGGTTTGTAGCAAAATTCTATGCACAGAAAGAAGGAATTGACTATGAAGAAACATTTTCTCCTACAGCAAAATGGGCTACCATCCATACCTTAGTCTCTTTAGCTGCTCAGAAAGGGTGGAAAGTTCATCAAATGGATGTGAAGACTGCTTTCTTGAATGGAGACTTGAAAGAGAATGTCTTCATGTCTCAGCCAGAAGGCTTTGTTGTGAAAGGAAAAGAACAAAAGGTATGCAAGCTTGTCAAATCCTTATATGGCCTAAAACAAGCACCTCACGCATTATATGAAAAGTTAACCGAGCATCTTTTGAAATTAAATTTCAAACATTTTGATCTTGATGATGCAACACTGTCTATAAAGAAAGTTGGAAGATCTGTTGTGTATCTTGTGGTGTACATAGATGATCTTTTGATGACAGGGAACAATGAGAGCTATATAGCATCCATAAAGAAATATTTGAAAAAGATCTTTGAAATGACACATATGGGACATCTCCACTATTACTTAGGAATTGAAGTCACTCAACATCTTAAGTACATATTCCTATCTCAGAAAAATATGTTGGAGAACTACTAAACAAATTTTGCATGACAGATTGCAATCCTATATCTACTCCAATGGAACAGAAAATGAAGCTCACATCAAGCGAAGGAAAAGAATTTGAAGATGCGGCCAAGTATCGACAACTTGTAGGAAGTCTTATCTACCTTACAACAACTAGACCAGATATTTCTTATGTTGTTGGCATACTTTCAAGGTTCATGCATAAACCTTGTGAAGGACACTAGTCAGCTGCAAAGAGGGTTCTAAGATACTTGAAGGGGACTCAAGATGTTGGACTCAAGTACTCTAAAGTGGATGACTTCAAACTTATTGGGTACTCAGACTCAGATTTTGATGGTGATAAGGAGACATGAGTATCAACTTCTGGATGCACTATGAGTCTTGGATCAGCAGCTGTCTCATGGAGATCATGCAAACAGTCAGTTTCGGTAGATTCAACAACAGAAGCAGAATATGTGGTTGCAGCTGAAGCAATGAAAGAAATAGTATGGCTCAGGAAGATACTTGAAGATTTGCAAGAAAAACAAGAGAACTCCACTCCATTGTTGGTCGACAATACTTCTACAATCAAGCTGGCTAAGAATCCTAGATTCCATGATCAAACCAAACACATCAACACAAAGTATCATTTGATTCGACATCATGTAGAGGCCAAGACAGTCCATCTTTGACATTGTTCCACAAATGATCAAGTTGCAGAAATCTTCACCAAAGCGCTTGGACGAGAAAAGTTTGAAAGATTCAGAAACATGCTCGGACTTATGAACACCCCTTCGGATTAAGAGGGGGATTGTTAGAATATAATCTGTTAGGGATTATTGTAAATAAATAAAGAAAACTAAATAGTCAGGAAGCTGAAAAGGCTGGGCGGAAGGTGAAACACAACCATCCCATGAAATTGTATAAATATATGCATTTGGCTATGTAATATATTGAATCGGGAGTTATTACCAACAAGATGGAACGATCATAAGGCAATGCATAAGTGCAAGCGGATGTGATATCATAACCTATATGCCAGTTCAGACATAATACCTGTGATAGGAACGAACAGGTTGAAACCTCGAAGAAAGTGTACAAAAAATGGACCCTACATGACAATCATATTAGTCCAAAACAACCCAAAATAGTCAATAAAGAATCCAAACTATAGGATATAGGGAGGAATGATCATGACAACTACACCCAAAGGAAACAATGCAGTGAATGATGGGACATAAAAAAGGAAAGTAAGGTGTAGACCCAACGTTCATGCATCCACTACCAACCCTGTGAGGGTGACCATTGGTGTAAATACTGAGAGAAGGGAGTCAACATCATCCACAAATGGAGTATAGGGAAGAATGTGACCACTCCCAAATCTATGAACACGGTAAAGGGTTTCGATGCCCCCAAGTTTGACACCAGTGTCTATACTAGAACCAAGGATGGGTGATAGGATACCAGTCATGCCAAAAATAAAAGGACCCGAACTCAAGAGAGCATAGATATACTCAAGTAACCAAGATCCCAAAGGCCAACTAGCGCACAAAGAGCACACTCCTAAGAAAATATACAACCAAAATACAAGAAAAACAAGGGGAGGATATGTGAGCTCCTGAATGGAGCAGGTATTTATCGCCTAGGAGAGGCTCGAAACTCTCATACACTACAAGCGGAGGTACATAACCAATTATAGTGGCCTTCAGCTTCAACGCATAAAGCGACTATGCTTTCCGACCTCTACCTAGCTAGGACACCTACAAAATAACCTCTGCAAGTACCCCATGTAATAACCTAGGTAAGGAAACTAAGGTCACCCCAATATAACCAATGCTTAGGTGGATAGTCACAGGCGGGATCAACCGTATGGGCAGGGTAGCAAAGCCCAAAACTCTCGAAAGAGCCGCCAGATACAAATACAATCCTAGAAATATCTCTGGTGCTACTCAGCTATGACTAGGGGTCATCCCAATCAATAATTGCTCACACTGCCTCGTGCTTAACTCCCTTGTAACAGGAGGATCCTAAGAAACACTAATTATACCAAGGAATTTCACACTCTCACCTGGATAGACACATACATGTTGTTTTTTAGTGGCTTGGATAATTTACTCACAATGAACTATTCCAAGACCCTAAAACCTAATCTTGTTGGTGCACCCTATAAAAGAAAAGAGTGTAATTCATTTTATTATGTGTTGATTTTAGTTGGTTGTAATTACTCAAAGTGAAATGGCCATGCAACTAGTGATATGAAGACTCGGCAATGAAATAAAAGTGTACACCATAACAAACAATGCTAACTGCAATCTTTGTCAAATGAAAAACAGGGTATGCCACTACATGATATTCATAAATATATATTCCTTTCTAAATGCCAATGCAATTCTTCCTATATGAAATCCTAAACACAACTCTCATACAAGCAATCCAATGCAAGTACCTCCTCAAATCCATATCTAATATGCAACTAAGAATGCAACTACTCTGTATTTTTCAATATAAAAGAATGAAAAATGCAATAAAAGTCATCTAAAACTCTCAGTCTCTACAGCAAGTATAAAAGACAAGCCTAGCAATACACCGAGACAAAAAAGAGTAATGCACTAATGGAAAAACAAAAAGGATAAATGACTAAAAATACCTTCAAATAAAAATCAATGAAAAGGTGGTCTCTGGTCATAAAAGAAGCATCCAACAGACAACATCATACCCAAGGAAGACCCAACCACACTCACAACCCACCCAAGAACTTCCCACAACATCAAACTCACCAAAAGGGAGGATGTACGCGACTGTTTAAAGAACAGCTACGTATATACGATGGCTTTTGGCCAAAAAGCTGCATGTATACATGGATTTTGGCCAAAAACCCGCATGTATACGCAATTTTTGGCCAAAACGCCACGTATGTACATGACTTTTGGACAAATACCTGCGTATACAGAGAAAACAATGGTAAAAAGAAGGCCAAGGGTCAAACCAATAAAGGGGAGTGTCAATGGATGAACATACTATAAAATGCAACACATAAACAAGGAGAAACAAAGAGCAAGTCAATAATATCAAGCACAATGTGCCCCTAAACCCCAAAGAAAAACAAGGAACATCCCCAGCAGATTCTCCAATTCTGTTACGAAGAGAAATTCCTATGGCTTGGGGTACCACAACAGACAGCTTGACTCCAAAAATCAATCCTTTACAATATGCAAGAGAAATCAAATATCTAACACTAAAGGATCAGACCTCATACCTTATTCCAAACGGTTGAAGTAGATCCCCGTTGAGCTTTCCAACTTCAGCTTGAATTGATGAATCACTTCCTCAACAACAAGTAGACAAGACAAACATACTATATATATTGGTGTTAGATCTACTCTAGCATATATAATTAACAACATATAAGAATTTGAAATCATCCATGGATAAAATATTCATTCAAACATACATTATTGAATAGGACAAGATATTTCTATTAATATAAAATCAAAGATTACAATGAATACAACCTCTCTCAGCACGTCTATGAATCAGAGAAACTGAATCCCCCACTTGGGCCTCCACCACCTCAATCCTCCATCTATCGATAGCAAGCTCACAAGCAAAGGGAAAGCTTGGTAAGAACACGAAGTGCTCCAAGGGACAAAGGGATGCAGACTCAAGCACAAGTTCCGGCAACAATGGACTATAGTTTCTTTGCTCTCAATTCTCTTATGCCTTCAATGTATCCAAAGGTTTCCTTATATATCTTTTCAATGGGGTAATGAAAGGTCGAATCCGAGTGATCTCAAGGAATATGGAAGGCCAGGAGACAAGTGAGTCTGATCCATGTCAAGGAAAACTTGAAAAGGATTTGGATTTTGTCCACATCTTGATGTACGCGATTTTAGGGGTCAAACCCACGTATATACACGATAAGGGGTTTAAAAGTTGCGTATAGCAATTTTCACATGTTTTTAGGGATGGTCTAGGAAACATCAAAGGACTAAAAATGGTCCAAGGGATCTAAGGAGTCTACAGATGGATAGGGGAAGGCCATACACATGTGATTCACTTGGTGTGGTAAAATCAGCTATAACAGGTATTTCCTCTCAAATATCTCCATCAATGCATTGGAGAAACCCTCATAAGATAAAATATGATCATGTCCCAAGGTTCTAAGACCATGGAACCACCAATCACTAGATTCCCTTTCAAGATGCAGAATGGTCATTTTCAATGCACCCCTTTCAACCATAGGATTTAATTGGAAATATACACTTAATTTTTGTAACCAAGCACTAGCAGTCATTTATGAGGAACCATCAAAGGAAGGAATGGTTAATTTTGTCATGGTGTATTTTAATTCATGGTTAATATGGGATGCCATATTTTCATTTCCTCCTTATTTAAACTGAAGAGAAGATCTAATGAATTGATCAAAAGGTAGGACTTTCCTAGATTCATCACTTAATTGATGTCAACCATTTTTTGCTTCTCTAACATCATAGGCGGTGTAAAGGCCTTCTTTGGAATCAAAAACTTAGTTATTGCAAGTCCATTCTAATTTTTGAATGAATGAGATCTTTTATGAGGTCCAGTTTTCAAGAAAAAGGTTTCTCCATTGGTCTTCCCCTCATCATGGGGTGTACTACTACTACTCCTTGGTGTTGACTTTCTCCCAAATTGGCTATCCTCATTGTTTTCTTTGTCATCCATATCTCCCAATTCTAGTTTTTCCTTAATCATCTTGTAAAAAGAACTAACCTCCCCACTTCCTTCCTTTCCACTGTTAAGGTCTCCAATATCAGTTTCTAAGGGAGGTAGGTAAGAATTAGAAAACTTGAATAAATATCTCTATCATGTTCCAATATCATGCTCGAATACCACTTGTAATTTCCCAATTTGAAAATTCCCAACAAAGGAAGAATTTTGGAAAAATTGTCTTGACTAGTTTTGACTCAAGGAGATTCGAATGGCTCAAGAGGGTATCGAATTTGGTAGGGAATGGTTTGGGGAGTCGTAGGAATATTCAATTGACTCTACTATATTTTTATGAGAAGTCATAGTGTTAGCTGGAATATTTCACCTCCTGCAGATAGCAAGGTGTTCCACTGATTTGAATGGTCCATATCCAGAACAAATAGAAGACAGAGGTTGAAGACTCTGCCTAGATGCTGTAGATATCTGGAATACAAGGATTTGATAGTCCTCCTATGTACCTGCAATGAGTTCAACAGAAAACAGACCAAAGAAAAAAGAATATGATCTACTAATCTATGTTAGTGACTAAGGAATCTAACAACATACATCTGAAATCAAACATCAACAATACATGTGGGACAGAAATCAACTCACATTAAAGAAATATGAAAAAGTTTACAACCAAGCCTTAGTGTTGACATGCATCTCCATGAAACCAAACATTCTTATCCCCATAATCTCTAACTCTAGCTCTCTCTATGCTCTCCAATGGTATGGACAAAATGATCAATCCAATAGCATAACAATTCCTTAAGAGTTCCCCCCCTCAACCATGGACATAAGCTTGTATTTATAAGGCTAGATGGATAGGGTAGGTTGAGAGATTTTTGGGTGAGGTGGCCTCCAAGATCCTAGGATGGGGGATCTCGAGCTCAACTGACCCACTACAGTAGGGATAAGGGATATCTCGAGGCTTATCATCTAGAAGCCTCGAGAAGCTTCTCTTTTTCCCTTTTTACCCAGGGTACCGCGTTTCTCCTTCAGTGACAGAGCGGTTCTGGTAATAACTGCTTATGGATTAAGGGCCATAAGTGGTGGCACCGCTTTTGGGAAACATGTGATGGGCAGTGCGAAACAAGGGTACCTCTTCTGGATAAAGGGTAAAGCGTGGTGCTATGAATTTGTATGTAAACATTGACAAATAATATGAGTTTCCACTCCAGAAGCTATGATTCAGGGGAAGTAGGTATGTCCAAATTTCTTATCACATGTTGGTGACAGGATTTTGGTATAACAGGATGCCCCCCAAAGCATGAGTCTTAGAGGGATACGATAAATGAGAGCTTTGAGAGAACAAATGTCAGCTCGATCGGAGCATGTTGCTGAGTAGGAAACTGTATTACATCAGTATGTTGACTCATAGACACAAGTAACAAAACTCATGGCCGCAGACCAATACAAGGCAGATCCATGAGAGGAATAAACAAGCATGGCTACTAGAATACATCATAGATCCATGTGATAGAGGACTCAAACTTGGACATAGCTACCAGACATAAAATGTAGATCTATGTCATATAGACGCAAATTTGAACATAGCCATGACCATACAAATGTGGATCCATGCTAGATATACAAAACTCCATCGCAGCCTGGGGAAAAAGCAATGAGCACTTTTAAACAAATTCCCAGGGTCTTCGTCTCGTCTTCCACAAAGTACGATTATATCCATGTGATTACAATGATCTGAAGTCGAACATGGTAGAAACCACTTGATTACCGACCAATGATGTGAACCGTTAACAAGTGCAAGGGAGATAACCATTAATGTCAATGATTCCCAAGGTACTCTAGTACAATCTACTGAGTGCGAATAGATTTCCTGACGTCGAACACCCAGTCGATTCTATCGATCAAAGCTCAATGATGTGAACCTATGTTTAGAGTGAGAGAATCTGTCATTAAGGCATACAGATCTCAAGGTACTAATCATTGTTTCTAAGACTATTTCCCATATTATGAGCTGATGTCAATGGGAATAGTCTCATCGAAGGAGGGCCATGATGAGTCCCATATCGACGACACGAAACTCGGAACATAGTTCTGGAATGATGTGCATGTAGTAACCATATGACTGACTCAAATATACTGACACAAAGACTATGTAGAATGTAGAGGAGACACTTCTTCAAATCCCCATTGAACATAAGGCGGCATGACAAAAGACTTGGCAGCATGACTAGACAGGATCGATACACAATGCGACAATGGAAAGTGCATTATTTTGAAAGACTCAAAGGAGTGGCATGACTTATGAAAGTGGATCATAATGGAGATAAGCTGAATACCCAATTGATTGACATTATTGTGCATACAAGTGCCATGTTCAAAGGTAATGACAAACAACTTCCATTATTTGCAAAATGATTCCCTTCCCATTTCCCCCATCATGATTGATGAGTTCCTCTTTTCAGTTTTACGAGTTCAAAGAGGGTAACAAACAATCGATATGGCTTTTCAGAAGACAAGTCTAGACTAATATGTTTTACGAACCTGAGAGAGGAGGGGTTCGATCCCAAAATGGGTCTCTCAATGTTTAATTTAACGAGTCCACTGAAAGAAAACTCGGTATCATTCATATTTAGAGAGCCTAAATGAATACAGAAGATGACTCCAAACTATCCTTTTTTGTATGATTTAGTCTCTAAGGCCCGAAAAATTATAAAATCATACCTTAGAGAACTCTTCAGTCATGATCGGCTAGAGTGTTCCTTTTTCGTAAATAGTCCTATCCAAACCAGAAAAGAGATAACCTACTGTCGGAAGGATGACTTTTCAAATACTTTTACAAGTATGAAGAAGACAAGTACTCAACAATTTTTTCATATTTAGGGAGCCTAAAAAGAGTATAAAGAGGACTCCATGAGGTTTCTTTACACAACGTCACTTTTTACAAGCCTGGAAAGATTCAGAAATAGACTTGACTATCTTTTCATGTTTAAGGAGTCTGAAAAAAGATGTGAAAAGAAGACTCCGTGATGTTTCTTTGCACAATGTCAAATTTTACGAGCATGAAAAGATTCAAAAATGGACTCGGACCTTTGATAATTGGTTTAAAGAGCATGATCAAAGTGTCATAATAAACGCTCATCGACCTTTTTCATTTTATGAAAGTACGAAAAAGCCATAAACAAACTTTCAAAGCTTTTTGCTAGACTTCTCCTATCCTGTAATAGTCTTAGAAACAAGTGTTAAATGCATTTATAACTAGCATTAGGGATTAAGAGAGTCAGACCCAAATATGATTTTACATCAAAACTATAGAGAGTCAGACCCAAATATGCATATATAAGTCAAGTAAATAGTCAAAAATCAAACCATTTCACTATTTACCTCTAGCAGAGAGCACTTGGAGAATTTTCTTAGTCAGATCTTCCACAGTTGATACTGGGAGTTTTCACCATCCATTTTCAGCATCGTCAGTTGTAGGTAACAGCTAAGACCCTTATCTTTCATTTCATAGCATCTATTTTTGGATTTGGTGGAGTTTTAGGCTTAAATGGAAAGCCCTAAAACTCATAATGTGGGCACCGCAAGTACCCCTTGTGGGATACGCGGTTCCACCCTAGAACCGCACCGATAATACAGTGGACAGGAAGTGCCACCGCCTGTCTCCAACGAAGCACAGGCAGTGCCAACTGTGGATGACTCAAACAAATAGTATGGGCAAGATAACTTCATTCTTTTAATTGTTAATGATTTAAGGATGATTTTAATGCATACCATTGTTGTTTTTGGCAGGTCTAGATCACACAAAAGATGGTGATATGGAAGGAAAGAACTCATGACAATGAAGATGCTGTTGCTCAGAGAAATGTGAGCTATATAGCCACATTATGGGACTATGGGCTCCTGAAGTTCTTCCAGACCCCAAGCATGGTGTCGCATGAACGGCTGCTGGAACACATACTGCATATGTGGAATCTAGAGCAGCAGTACTTCGAGGTGGGGGAACACATACTTATAGTGGAGATAGAGGATATCTACTTCTTGATTGGTCTATCGAGATGGGGTGCCCCCATCTCATTGACAGGATCCCACGGCAGGGAGATTACTACCAGAGAGCTTATAGATCAGCACTGTGTACCGAGAACAGGTACATCAGGGAAGAAGATCCCCATTAAGGAAGAGATAGATAGGGCTCTATAAACTGTCTTGTTTACCATGTAGAGGGTATCCAGGAGTCAGGGTGTGCACTAGGCTTCCAGGGCAGACATGTTGTATTCCATAGAGGCTATGGCACCCACGGTGTTCAACTGGGCGGAAGCAATGCTTCCAATCTTCAAGGATCAGATGACTAAGTGTTGACAAGGAAATCTGAAGCAGTTTGGCTTTGGTTCCATCTTAGCCTATTTCTTCTTCAAGCGGGTTCCACAGATGAGGCCACAGGTGACCTTCCGGAGTCTGAGAGCATAAGACCCCTGTATGCTGAGGTGGGTCCAAATCATGGCTCACACATGAGCAGGTAGGGGAAGAGTGAATTTCGGTGATCTATTCTTCAGATGGCTATGGGATCAGATCCTCATGGTTGAGGACTATGCTTAAGCAGGCACGGACTTCGCAAGAGATCCTGACCTACCACTCCCACCTGGCGGGTAGTGGGGTGACATCGATAAGAAGCAAGAAACCCTAAAATGAATGAAATGTTTTTATGTTTTCTATGTTTTATATTTTTTATGTTAAGTGACAAGACCTAGATATTCTCATGTAAATGTTGGAGTAGCAGGACCTGGAGGAGCATCTCCATTGGATAGATGAGCAGAAGCTCACTTTTTACCACAGGGTGATGATATCACCGAAGAGCTAGAGGAGAACCTGGAGAGGTTGACTCTGGACATCCCAGATGCTGACATAGATGATCTCTTGATGAGATATCAGAGATCCATAGTGGGAGTACGGGGTCGATTCAGTAGGCTACTACGTAGGGTGGCTCAAGCAGTGATGTGCTATCACGAGCACCACTAGTGTATGATATATGTACTGAAAGCTGATATCTTAAGGATTTTGTATGATGATTTTTCCTGAAAGCCTACGTGCTTCAGATCAGGTCTCGGGACCTATTTTTGTAAACTTTTTTGTATATATATACAGACTTTTACACAGTGTTTATACGTTTCAAATGGAGAATGCTTTTCTATGAGTTCTACGTGTCTCAAAATGTTTATTTACAATGGACCATGTTTGATTTACCATCATGAATGGGCAATATGCCAATCTAGGATGTAGTCAACCAATGATTCAGCAACTACATTATGTTCCCTAGGGATATGCCTATAAGTAATAGTTTCGAATGATATTTCTAGCAAACGCACTCTCCGGAATAGGCGAAGGAGTACCAGGTTCCTAATGGTGTAAACATGGTTCAAATGGCGAACCACGAGCTGTGAGTCCATCAAGACTTCTAGATCACGAACATCCTGGGAGGCAACTTCAGTCAGAAGACTGATGGCTGCTTCATACTCATCGATGTTATTAGTAGCGGGACCTATACAAACCACTGCTGAACTGACCAGATCTTCAACTAGGGAATAGAGGACCCAAGCAGCCAAGGCGAGATTCAAGGTGTGGTGGAAAGCACCATCAGTGAAACCATAGAAATCCATATGCATGACTAAAACATCGTATAAATAGATGTGGACACGAAACTCAAAACCATCTTGAAAAAACTAAAAAGCACACTGAAAGCCAATAAATATACATATATACAAAATGCTACCTAAGAAAACTTAGGCATAGTACCTTTTCAGGTACAAACCATTGCGAGGTTTCCCCAAAGGGATCCCATCATAATCAATGACCTCGTAGGCTCCTTCCTCTAACACCTTGGAAATAATGAAAGGTCTGTACCACATGGATTCGAACTTACCCTTCCCTAGTTTGTCATATCTCTGATCATAGGTCAAGACTAGGTCACCCTTGTTAAAGACACAAGGCTGGACAGATTTATCATACTACACCTTCACGCGTTTCTTATGCACCACATTAGCCAAGGCAACATCTCTGCGAGTCTCATCAAGGTTACTCAAGTATACAAATCTTTCTTCCTCTGTGGAAGTGTCAAGGAGAAGTTTGATGGCAAGTTGTAAAAATGGAATATGAAATTGGATGGGTAAGACAGCTTCAAGTCCATAGACAAGCTGAAATGGAGTGAAACCAGTAGCTGTTTTCACAGAAGTCTAGTAATCCTAGAGAGCGGAGAAAATAACATGGTTCCAGTTGGATTTATGATCTCCAACCATCCGACAAAGCATAGTTTTCAAAACTTTGTTAATGGCCTCTACCTGACCATTAGCTTGTGGATAATACGGTGTAGAGTTTTCATGGCGAAACCCTAGCATAGAACTCATTTCCTCCATCATCTAATTATGGAAATAGGATCCATGATCAGTAACGATGGACTGCGGAACTCCAAATGTAGCTATGATATGATTGAACAAGAAGATGGTGGTAGTATTACCATCTTCTACTTATGTAGGCATGGCCTCAGCCCATTTAGTAAAATAATCCATGGCTACGATGATGTAACCATGCCCCCCGGCTGAGGTAGGATTACAATGCATGAATTCAATCCCCCATTTGGCGAATGGACCAATGGCAATGACGGGGTGTAGCGGAGTGGGATGGGTGCACTTTTTAGGATAAAAGTGTTGACAAGGTGGGAATTTCTTAACAGACTCATGACAATCTTTGAAGATCGAAGGCCAGAAATAGCCAGCGCGAAGGATTTCTACGCTGTAGCCATCCTAGATAAATGACCGCCACATGCTTCATAATGGCAATCATTTAACACAATTTTAGCCTCCTCATGAGTGAGGCATCGTCAAAGAATAGAGTTGATCCCACATCTATACAAAGTATCATTTAGGATGAGATAGTATTTCGCGTGGTGACAGATACGACAACGATCATCGCATGATAGATGCGGCTGAAAACGTTGTGTCTGGAGATATATTAGCAAATCTCCATACCAAGGATCAGTAGTGCTTATCAGGAACATGAATTTATCTAGAAATGAATCAGTGTGCTCAGATTCCATCAAAGCATAGGGAAGATCACACATAAGCTTTGCAAAGACCAAGGATTTCTTTGATGTAGCCTTGGAAAACTCCAGATAGAACTCCTGAAGGATAACAATCCAACAGGAGTACTTTCCCCTGAGCACCTGACGAGTCAGGATGTAGTACATCGGGTTCTGGTTTTCCAATACAGTGGTAGTGCGGAGCAAAATGTAATGACGAAACGTTTGTATAGAAATGACCGTGGCCAATGCTAAATTTTCTACACGTGAATAACGGGTTTTAGAATCCAAGAGATTCTTACTGGTGTAATAAATCACGTGCTCCTGACCGTGGAGATTGTCCTGCACTAAAACCATAGTGATGGTAGTAGCAAAGGCAACAATGTACAAGAGAAATTACTTTGAATAATCAGGGGGGTGTATTATGGGTGAATGAGTCAGAGCATGCTTAATATTATCAAAGGTGCATTGGGCCTAGTCATCCCAGAAGAATGGAGTTCTTTTCTTAAGGAGACGCATATAACTGTGCATTTTCTCTGCGAAATTGCAAATGAAACGGTGAAGAAATTTTTCCTTCCCTTGCAAACTTTGGAGTCCAAGATATTAGTTGAGGCTGGTAGATCAAGAATGGTGGCGATTTTTAAAGGATCTATCTGGATGCCATCTTTGGATACGACAAAACCTAGCAGACGTCCTGTCTCAATGCAAAAAACACATTTATGTGGGTTGAGCCATATATTATAATGACGGCATCTCAGGAATATCTCTCTAAGATGACCAGGGTGGTCCTCCCGTCGGTGAGAATGAGCAGGGAGGTCATCAAGGTAAGGTTCAATGATGTGTTTGACATCGTGAAACGCATAGGACATCGCACGCTGGAACGTAGCTCTAGCATTTTTCAAGCCAAATGGTAACTTCTTATATGCAAAGGTTCCCCATGGGAAAATGAATGTCGTCTTATGCTGATCGGAGGGAAATATCTCAATCTGATTATAGCCAAAAAATCCATCCATGAATGAAAATATGGCACTACCAACACAGTTGTCGATAATCTGATTGATATGTGGGGTAGGAAAGTTGTCCTTAGGACAAGCTTTATTCAGATCCCTAAATTCGATACAGACTCTAATGGTGCCCTACTTTTTATTGACAAGGACAATGTTCAATACCCAATCCGTCAGGGGTACAAGATAAATAAACCTAGCTTTCAAAAGCTTCTCAATTTCATCTTTTATAGCTACAGCCTTCCAAGGATGGACTTGCCTAAGTTTTTGTCTGACAGGTTTGGCCGAGGGATAAGTTTTAATCTCATGGACCATAATGGAAGGTTCTGACCCCAACATTTATTCATAGGACCAAGAAAAAATACCACGGAATTCTTTAAAAACTTCCTTACAGGCTTGAGATTCATATGCGGAGCAAATCTGCCCAACATGAACATGCTCAATAACATCAGGCTTGGCTGATATGTTGTTAAATTTTCATATGCTTAGCTAAGACATCAGTACTTCATTTCATTTTCATAACAAAAGCATATAAACAGGATCACTGAAAGATAGACAAGCACAACCATACAAAAGGAACACAAAGATTTATCCTGGGAAAACCCTAAAGGGAAAAACCCAGCAAAAGCTTCCTCAATATAGATGCCCCAAAAATATAAAAGATAAAACTAGCAAGGAGATCAAAGCCTGATCCTCCTCCTTATCCAGCTACTTCTCTTCTCCACTAATGCGCTACACAAGTGAGAGTGTGTGTCCCAAATGAGGAGCACCACACCTCTATTTATATTCATCCGTTCACTTTAATTAACTCATCCGACATGTAGGCTCGAGTTAATCATGTAGGCTCGAGTTACACATGTAGGCTCAAGTAACCACACTGGGGTGCTAATGACCTACCTTTACAATTAGAGGGGACTACCTCATGACTCTTATTAGTTATTCCGATTAGAAGCATCGAGGTACAAAGTAATACAAGTGGTTCTCCTGGTAGGACCATCGGGGACCACAAAAGATACATATAGAATATTCTTCGAAGTTACAATATTTCAACACTCCCCCTTAACAAGAAGGGTATTCTACAACAACATCAACAACAACAATAGTAGGAGAGAGATCGAGGACATCATCAACATCATCAAGGTGATACATCTATAAATCATTGGAATCTTTTCAACATCATGTAGCCTTCATCTTCAATCTTTAGTCTTCAGCATCATCAATACTTTGACCGCTTTGATCAGCAACATCTTGACTCTTCAATCAGCAGCAACATCTTCAGCACCTTGACCTTTCAATCAGCAACATCTTCAGCACTTTGACCTTTCGATCAGCAACATCATCTTCAACACTTTGACCTTTAGATCAACAACATCTTCTTCAGCACTTTGGCCTTTTGATCAGCAACAACATCATCATATTCTGATATTTCAATTAGTACGTTATCATCATAATACTTTGATATTACGGCATCATCATCATCAGGATCTCATTATCATCACATTCTAATCTTTCGATCAAAAACATCATCATCATCATCGCATTCTGATCTTTCGAACAGCAACATCATCATCATCATAATTTGATCTCTCGATCAGTACGTCATTATCATCATACTCTGATCTTTCGATCAGTAACATCATCATCATCAAAACATCATTATTATCAAAACATCAACATCATCATCATCAAAACATCAACATGATCCTTCCTTTCGGAATTACGGGATCAACATGTCTATGGTAATCAGACGATCCTTCTTGTCGGAATTACGGGATTTAGGTCTTTACGAAGTTACTAACGATCCTTCCTTTTGGAATTACGGGATCAACACATCTGTGGAGCTCAAACGATCCTTCCTTTCGGAATTATGGGATCAAGTCTTTACGAAGCTACTAACGATCCTTCCTTTCAGAATTACGGGATTTAGGTCTTTATGGAGTTACTAACGATCCTTCCTTTTGGAATTACGGGATCAACACATCTGTGGAACTTAGACAGTCCTTCCTATTGGAATTACGGGATCAACACATCTGTGGAACTCAGAAAATCCTTCCTGTTGGAATTACGGGATCAATTCAATGATCCTTCCTTTCGGAATTACGGGATTTAAGTCTTTATAGAGTTACTACCGATCCTTCCTTTCGGAATTACGGGATCAACACAGATGTGGAACTCATACAATCCTTCCTCTAGGAATTATGGGATCAACACACGTTCTTGAGTACTGAAGTCACCAGATCTATTTTGAACCGAAGTTCAAGGATGATACAATCCTACCACATTCACGGGGACCGAGAACTCCGGATACATTTTGAACCGAAGTTCAGGGATGATGCAATCCTACCACATTCATGGGGGCCGAGACCTCCAGATACATTTTGAACCGAAGTTCAAGGATGATGCAATCCCACCACATTCATAGGGGCCGAGACCTTTGGATACATTTTGAACCGAAGTTCAAGGATGATGCAATCCCACCACATTCACAAAGACCGAAGTCACCGGATCTATTTTGGACAGATGTCCCAGGATGATACAATCCCTCTTCATTATCGAGGACCGAGGTCACCGAGTCACTTTTGGACAGATGTCCCGGGATGATACAATCCCTCTTCATTCTCAAGGACCGAGGTCACCGGATCACTTTAGGGCAGATGCCCAGGGATGATACAATCCCACTACAACATCATAACTCCCCCTTTCAGGGAAGGTCTTTTTGAACCATACCAAGCTTGTCTCGAAAGTGTTCAAACTTTACCCGAGACAGAGGCTTTGTCAGCACATCATCATCTACTTCTTCAGTATGTGAATACTGAACTATCATCAGGTCACCATCATCTGCATCTACAGTATGTAAATACTGAAACATCATCTATATCTTCAGTATGGGAATACTGAAATCATCATCGTATATATCTTCAGTATGGGAATACTGAAACATCATCACTTGCATCTTTATCTTGAATGTAGAAATACCAGATTTCTATGTGTTATGACGGAACAGAGGGTTCTCTATTATCACAACTCTTGTTATCACATAGAATCAATCTAGTATCCATCTTCAGTTCAAAGAGACCTGATATCAGCTTCCGAAGCCATATGGCTTCACAACTTAGCAGAGCAATCTTCTATGTATTCTGCTTCAACCATGATACGAGAAACACTGGACTGTTTCCTGCTAAACCATGAACTCATAGCAGACCCCAAACAAAAGCATCTACCTAATGTCCTTTTCCTGTCTGAGATACTTCCAGCCCAATCTGCATCTGTGTAGCCATACAATCTATACTCATGGCTACCATCATAATATAAACCAAAGTCTATAGTCCCTTTCAGATATCTCATCACATGTTTTGCAGTTACTAGGTGAACCCGTCTTGGTTGAACAAGATATTGACTTAAGGTGTTCACAGCAAAACAAATGTCTGGTCTGGTATTTTTTAAGTACATCAATGACCCAATGATCTATCTATAATGAGTCATATCCACTAACTCTGATGAGTCATCAGCTAATAGCTTCAGGTTGGAGTCCATCACTAGTACAAGTGATCAATTTTTCCATGGCAAAACGTGGCAATATCCACGGAAAAGCGTGGATATTGCCACGTCTAAGTGTTTTTTTTTCCATGGAAACAATTCCGTCGCAATAGAGACGACCCCTAATTTGCATTGCAAGAGCGATAATGTTCTATATTTCGTTGGATGTCTAAGCCGTCGCTATATCCATGCCTGGCCGTCTCTGTATCCACGCCTAGCCGTCGCTGTATCCACGCTCTGTATAAGGTTTTTAAAAAAAAATGAAAACCCAGGAATAAGACGTCGCTATAGCCACGCCTTTCCATCTCTGTATCCATGCCTTGCCATATCTATATCCACGCCTGGCCATCGCTATATCCACGCTTTGTATAAGTTTTTTTTTTTTTTAAATGCAAACCCCAGGAATAGCGACGGGGATGCTATACCTGCGACGGGAAGACTAGGAAACGTCATACCATTCAAAGAAGCCATTTTCCCTGGGGTCCTTCTTCCTTCTATCATCCAGTGGTTATATGGGGCCTACTTCCTTCTATCAGCCAGCAGTGTGGCTTGAATTCCTTGTCTTTCGGTTATGGTTGGGTATCCTATGGTACTCTATAATCGTATGCTTGCTTATTTTTGGAACTGAGGAGGCTGTTCGTTCTGCTTGGCCTAGGGATGACTTTTGCTACTGGAAATTCTGCTGGGAATAATGCTCTTTATGTTGTTGGTGCTTATTCAAATGCTGCTAATTTTCATGATCCTTAATTTAACGGACTACAAATAAGGTGACCTAGGTGGTACAACTCCGGGCTATGCTTACCTTTTATTAATTCCTTTGTTAGAAATCCACAAACAACATTATGGAACTTCCAAACCAAAAAAATGAAACATTAGAAGGAGCTTTGGACATGTACCTCTGGCAGGATTTGACAAGTTCGAGATGTTGTGAAATTACTTTCACTTCTATCCCTACCTTTGACCTACTTGGCACCCTGAAATTCACAAACTATGGCATTAATCAGGATTTTATCTTTGGTAATATCCTAATTAAAATGAGGACCCGTTCGGTGATA
>LPNX010967322.1:5042-29564 GCA_001517045.1 Pseudotsuga menziesii | reverse complement strand
GCTAGAAAAGAATAACTCAGATTTATTTTCAGATTCTCAAAAGCTGAAAATATTTTTTGTTAAAATGGAGACATGGACTCCTCTTCAAAGTCGTGGCTCTATATCCAGTTGAACAAAATTACAAAAGCTCATTGGACATCAATATGAGATCCATGTATTTCCTCCTGTATATTAATGTAAAACCTTTTTATTCACCAAAAAGGCTGCTAGAATGCAATGAATTCAACAGCGAGTAGAATACAATGTGGCCAGCACAAAGGAATGATATCATCAATTGTAAGATAACATACTCAGGTAGCAACAGAAATGTCTATAAACGTTTATTAAAGAACACCAAAAAATCATCCCTTCCTCTGTTAGAGTCTTTCCTGAGGTCAAGGCTACCTCAGCAGTCCTTTACAGTAGGGTTGGCTCTACTGCCTATAGTCAATCTAATTGTGGCTCTCTCTCAACTATTCCTTTAGTGACCATGGTTTTGGAGACACATCAATGTTCTTCCCAGGTTGACCTGCAGATACAAAGAAATTTAGAGATCTTAGATGCCACTCTTGACTTGTCCTACAAGGAAGGCATCAAGAATGGGGAGCAAACATCCTGCCTATCAGCTGAGAAGAAGCTTACCTCTAGTGGAAGATTTACAATGAAGCACCACTTATCAGAAAAGGAAAAGAATAAAACTGTATTAAACACAATTCAACTAGATGAGGATAAGTTATGAGGATAAGCTAGGAATCAAACCCTCGGGCTTGGGCATTTTCTTAAACATAAAAAAAATCATGTTGATAGTATATCTAGAATGATATTTGCTAGCTGTGATAGCTCCCCTGTATGGCCAAAATGAACATTATGGCGCAGAATTCTGCTAAAACTTATGAAGTATTCAATTTCAAGCAACTTCTCTCTGCCCAATTCAGGACTCCATGGCAAAGCACTAGCTTCCTTAACATCAATATCTGATAGAGTGATCCAGCCAAGTACAAAACAATATCTTTCAAGTATAAGCTCAGGCACTTGGGAAGCTTCCCTATTCTGCCACACTTCCAAAATGTGACAAACAACAGAATAGAGATCAGACCAATTTAAACCCAGATCTTGAAGAACTTTGTGTTCTACAATACCCCAGTTATGAACCCCACTAGCGTCAATCAGTTTCTGAAAGACATCAGCCATTCCATGCTCTTTTGTGACTCCCTCAGCCATTCCATTCCAACTGACTCTGCTGTATGACAACCAGAATCTCAGTGTCTTGGAAACATCAAACAAATGTTTCCTTTCTATGTGGTTCTCAAGGATTCATCATAATCGTATTTCAAGAGTGTCCAATTCGATACCTTGAGTATGTTTTGAAATGTGATCCGCCCTGCTGTCAAATTGGTACCTTCCTATGTTGCAAAGGAAACCTTATCGACCCTGATTGCTGGTACAGATTATGATTTAAACTTTTTTCAAATTATGACAGGATCATTTTTTGTGTCATTTGCTTCCTATATTTATTTTACATCCATATAATTAACATCCCAAACAAATGACGAATCATTTTCCAATTTTAAATTTATAGTCTTTAATGTCACAATCTCATAAAACAGTATGTATCCTATCCCCCATTTAGCATATTTACTTCCAGTGTGAGTTCAAAGTTCAAACTGAATTTCAGGTATCTTGAGGATAACACATGCTCTTAAAATGTGATAAAACTAATCAATTTTTGAATGAAATATGAGTTATGAGGCTAATTTGTTTCACTAACAGGTCAATGGTGAATTCCATGTCTAATAGTAACTATCCACAGGATGAGATACACTCTCAATAGGTAAGCAACCAATCAAACTATAAAGTTAATGTTTATAAAAAGGATTTCATTAAATGAGTAGTATTATATACATTTAACAACAAAACGAGTGGCATGATTGCATGCCCAAGGCTTTTGGAGTCTTGGACAGTCATACAGTATACTCCTTGAGGATATAAATTTACAAAACATTTCAGAAGTAAAAGAAACCATATGTAAATACCCCAGAATAAAAAAATCGAACCCAATAACATGGGTGTTGGTTAAAATTAATGTTACTTAATTCACCTTGATTTAATTATCAACCGGAGGACGTAAAATTTGAGCTGCTACACTATATGTGCAGGCAAGGTAGTTTTAATGCTCATGCTGATAGGAATTCTAGTCTACTGAAAATGAAATGGATGAAACTATTGCTGTGCTGGATGATCTATGCTAAGGAATCCTAGGTCTGTTATAAATCAAAGGAAATCAACTATCAAACATTATATAACCTACAGCAACCTATAGCAATATGAAACTACAGTAATCTTCAAAGCAACCCTAATCCTCCAAAGAAATACTAACTATAGCAATACTTTTAAAACTACAGCAACCTTTCAAAATAACCTACAATCTCTTCAGCAATCTTAAGCTACAGTAACTATGATTTACTTTTCAAAAACAAACAACCTGCTAAGAAAAGAGTTTACCTATCAAATGAATATGGTCAGTCGATCTCAACAGCCTTGTATTACATCTAAACTCCAATCAGTAACCCTACCAAATCTAATGCTTAAATCCACACAAACACTCTCCAAATGATTGTTGAATTAAAGCCTATGACTTCTTAACTCTAAATTGTCAATACACAGCCTATCAAAAGAAATCTTGGCTTGCTGATGTTATCTAAATATACTCTGCTTGTGTTTTGTGCTTACAAATGCACACAAGAGAATGCTAAGATTATTTAGATCATGTTCATCAATAGATATTAGAACTGTGTAGGCAATATACTATGAAACTAATGTCAATTCTTAGAAAACAACATTATAAACTAGGACTCTTTTCCAAACTCATTCAATAACAAACAGCATAACTTCAGCTCCTATCTAATCACTCACTCAAAACACTGTTTAACAAACCCTAGATGCTCTGTGAATTAAAATATTCAAATCTTCTGCTACTGCAATTCTTTTTAAATCTACACTCTACAATGCAAGAATACCCTACAGCTTTACGAGTTCAAAGGTTAAAAGGATAGAGTTGTTCACTGGTTACTCTAATGTTACAGCAAAAGGAGATATTGAATCCAATCTCTTCTCTTCAGCAAATCGATTCTTCAGCAACCAAGGTCAAGTTCATCACCCAATTTACCAATACCACAACCATCAATAAATTATCCACCCTAAAAACTAAAAGAGGATTTTAAATACACACCATTCCTCAATCTATTCTATAGTTCAAATCTACTGCAAATGACACTAACTAATGATCTGCAAACATGTATTCTATTTCGATTCATAGGTGAGCAAAAAAAACTATTAATATTCTAGAAAACAGTGTCAAAAGAAGAAAACATTATTCTACTACTGTCAAATACACAATACTAAAATACCAAGGATTGGTGTTGAAGGGGGGCCTACCCTCAACGCCTTCCAGTCTTAAATCACAACTTTAAAAGAAGATAAATACTGGATATATTGATAAAATCGAGTTTACAGTCTTCTCTGAGTATCCTCTCCTTACTTAGGGTTCCAAGAATCATTTTATACTGAAAATACAAAGTGAAATCGACCTTGAAACAAAGATCGATACAGCTAACAACCCTACAGCTATCTCGGCATATCTGAACCAAAGATGGGAGCTCAAATCCCTTGAAATCCACATAATACTAAAGAGGGAAAACAACAGCTCCTCGAACACAGGACAACCCTGAAATAGCACCTGAAAAATCTGCATAGATATCTGGAAAGCGATGGAAGTCCAAGAGACATCTCCAATGTGGCAGAATCCCCAAATCGCAGGTTCAGCTAGCACAAATCGTCCTAGGAACGCCGAGACAAACGTTGAGGCATGTAACAAAAAGATCTTGAAATCTATCAACATTGATTTCCATAAAGGCATGACCATGTACAAATCAACATTAATAAAACTGATTATTATGTGGTTTCATGAGACTTAGGCTAGGAAATGTTGTAGTGGACAGTCAAAATAGGAGACCAACATCTCCCCCAACCCGAAGATCTTGCAGGTCCCTATGCAAGAAAGTCTCATACAAACAAAATTTGAAACTCAAAGTAAATGATCAATCCTTGGATCCAACTCCAGAGACTGAAGCTGAGGTATTAAATAGGACTTGAACCTGAGGAGGAGATGGGGCAGTTTGTTGCTGTACACTAACCAATTGTTCAAACTGTTTGTCTTTCTTCTTTAAATGTTTTCGAAGACTGCGGTTTGTCCCTGTAACCTCATCAACCAAAGTTTGTAAAGAGGCTACCTTAGCCTTTAAAATGGCATTCTCTTGCTTGATGAACCTATCCAACCTCACATACTCCTGCAACTTCTTTGTTAGTTTAAAATTCTTTTGCCTAAAATAATCAATCCCTTGTGCTGAAGCCTCCGACTTAGCAGATTTTGAACCTGATTTGGAAAGTGATTCCTTGGCAAATTTGAGACTTGATTTTGAAGGGGATGCTGGCAGCAAAGGCTCACTGACAAGACTTGACATTGCAGAAGGATGAGGAGAGCCAGGAGAGTCAGAGTTGTCATGAGCAAAGGAAGCATTGGATGATGACAATTCGACATGGACAGGTTCTTTACCCTTGGATTCCTTTCTCCCTTCTTTAGCAGCCATGCTGCGAGTAAATCGTCTATTGGAAAAAACAAGCAAGTTTTCAGGACCCTTATCTCTCCCAGACTGAGGACTAACACACTGTCTCGTAGAAATTGGAGACCTCTTAGCATATGATGGGGAAAACTTCTTGCAACTGTTAACAGCGGTTTCATGAGGGTAATCAGTTTGGTGAACAGAATTGTTTGTAGAGGAATCTTCCTCCATTAAGTCATGGATACAAGGCTCTTCCAATGCATTCCCCAAGGATGATTGAAGGTGAGGGTTAGATAGCTCATATACGAACTGTTCCCATACCCGACCGTGCTTCTTCAATTCAGCTAAAATGAGCATTTTAATAATCCCATGATGGTAAATACTATGAGTTGGATGTTCTATGTTCTTCCTAACTTGTGAAGCCATTTTACTCAGACTCTTCCAAAAATAAAATGGAAAATTCAGAAGCTTACCAAACTCGAAGTGAGCTAAGAGGTGGAAGTGACAGGCTTTGTAAGTGGAAAACCGACCTTCACAGGTAATCAGCTTACTGATGATCATCAGAGAATTATGAAATTCATCCCGAATCCAGAGCTTGGAGAAACCCTTTTCACCCTTCATAGATAAAAACTCAGGTTTGAACACATAGTCATACTCCTTCCGTGGCAACTGAAAATTTTTAAACCATCTATCACCGGTGCGTGGAAGTCCCGTAGCCAATGAAATGGACTCCTCTGTCACTGCAAACTCCAGGGATCCCACCTTAGCTGTATGCCCATCGAAGCCCAAAGCAAATTGTAAAGACACAGCATCATCGTGGCCCTGTAAATTGGTTAAAAATGAATGCCACCCAGCCCGAATGAACATATTCTTGAACGCTACGAACTCAGGGATGGCTAACAACTGGTCATATGTTGAGGGTTCATGCCGGTTAAGCATGGTGAAGACAGGAAAGACAATGATATAGCAGAGAAATTGGACAGTCAATTCGCAAGCAATGACAAAATTTAATCAATTTGTCTCCCGTGGTAAAGATAGAGACTATAAACAGTCCAAGAGAACATGGTAAAGAGTGGTAATGATAGGCAGTAAAGATAATAAGGATGATAAACGTGGGAAAAGAAAATCATTACAAACGGTGGCACATACCGCCCACGTCGCAGGAAATGATGACCACGATATAACACGTTAGGACTAATCCTAACCTCATAACACGTAAGAACCCCAATTGTAATAGAACAAGGTTATGACTTTTATTAAAGGTTGCCAATCAATAATAAAGGATGAAATATTGTCAAAGTTAACATCATAAAATGAAAACTGTGGTGTATCAATTAAATGAATACCAAAGTTATTATGGTATTTCATAGCTTATCAACTTTCGTATTATGGCAAAAGCATTTAATTATAATCATAATCCTTAATAGAAATTGAGACATAGCCTTCCTTACCTTCATAAACGTTCATTATCTTTACCATATACATGCCAATTTTCCAATGTTTCCTCCAGCACCCCATATGGCACTCAATCCGGCACTTCAACAAATGTAAAATACAGCAGTGCTTTCAGGCTGATAATAATAAACAAAAATTACCAGCATAGTAGTAATTACCAGCATCTTGAGCAGTGGGTGTGCTATTCAAGTAAATGCACTCACACAGTGATGTCAAACCATTAACTTTCCCAATATGCACCACTCAAATGAGTTAATAAACAAGTAAACTGGATTAAAATTTGTTTGACCCCCAACAGTTCATGGCATGATTACCTCATTTCCATCTTGCTGCTTCACCTGATTGCACAGAAAACTAAACTGTGTTATGAAATCAAGTTCTATTAACAATACAAAACAAGCAATCGGAATGCAAACTTCAATCAATCACCTTTACTCCTATGTAACTACAATGCTCTAACAATCATAAATGCAAACTTCATTCTTGTCATTCATACAGAACTGTTGCCACCAGGACATATGCCACAAGACAAGAGGAATACTAACAGAAGCTAATGGGGTACTGGTCCACTTTGACTCAGCTTCACACAGGACAGTTTGAGTAGTGCACCAAACAATACTGAAATCTCAGCTATGTTCAAGACTCAGAAAATATCAGGCATAAACCTTCTTTTTTTCAAAGAATCGGGTAACCCAAAATGCAGAGCAACTGGAGATGATTATCAACTGGCTATCAATTGAATTTTGCAAGAAGTTTATTAAATTTTATTTAACCACCCTTATGACCTCTCTTTTACCTTTACATAGATACATTGCTCATACAGACAAGTATAGATGAGGCTGCTAAAGGAGATATTAGAGTCATAACCCACTGCCAGCGAGCCCATTTAGTACTCCGGTGGGGTAACTGCAACATCTAAGAAGCTTCTTCCCCAGGCAGATGCCCCATTGCCAATAGGCCTGTTCAGCACCCTGATGGGTTTTCCTGTTTATACCACAGGTCGATACCCGCTGCGAGCGGACCTGTTCAGCATCCCGGCGGGTTAACCTCTTGCACCCATTTCCTATCAGAGGCCCTTGTCCCAATTTCATCTTAAAGATAAAATTTATGATTTGCTCAAGCACATATGAGTGGGGGAGCTACTCTGAAAACCATCTAGGAGTGGGATGGTACCAGAATTGGAAGAGTTTTCTTTGTACATGCCTGTAAAAATTTGCCCAGATGAACAACTAACCTTTGCAACTATAGAAAGTGAGAGTCATAAAGTGGCTGCACAACAATGTATATATATGTATTTGATATTATAGAAGCCAATAGATAATAACCACCAGACTGCCCAGTCCTGGATACCTTTTTCCAAAATGGTGCCTGACGTAAAAATAATTTAATGCCCATAGCTGTCACTAAAAACAATGCCCTCGCTCTATCTAGTGTGAAACCAGGTCAAATGGTCCTAGCAACCCATAAGTTCATAAGCAAAAAAACTTGGGAAGCTTAAAGCACTGATGTAGGAAATGTCTGGTGGATAAGTAATCATATGAATAACAAGGAAAGCTCTGAAAAACCTGACAGCACACATATATTTACCTGATATAGACATTCTAATTACTAGTGCAGCTCAGAAATTACCAAATTAACACAGTCCTTTGCAAGAACAATCAATGGCTGACAATAAGAATAATAACAAAAGACTTCCATGTTGTTTCCAAAACATCCTGAGTCTGAAAAGAATATCTGCATCCTTCAAAAAGAAACCTAATAAAACAAATCCCTGTACATATATACAAAAACAATTTCATTGAATGTTACTGTGAGGAAATGGGAGATGAAGAAGTCATTCCTTCACCTACCAGCTCTAGCCTAGATTGCTGACTCATGGTATGAATGAACTCTTGCTTATAAATGGGTTTGTGATATACCTTTAACCGATGTCCATTCACCACAAAAGCAGTTTGTTCTTCATCAATTGTCTTTATTTTGACAGAACCATTATAAAAAATAGTCACAATCTCATATGGTCCCATCCATCTGGTGGTAAGCTTACCTTTGAAATGTTTGAACCGTGAGTTAAACAACAGTGCCCAATCACCTTCCTCAAAAGTCTTCTTCTTCAAAAATTTATCATGCCACTTGGTCCGCTGATTCTGTATTAAAACAAGTCGTTGGACAGCATCTTGTCTGATTTCATCAAGCTCATTTAATTGCATCAGCCTATGCTCCTGAGCTTCATCTAAATTCAGGCTCAATTGTGCAGCAGTACGAAAAGTCTTCACCCGAAATTCTATAGGAAGCAGAACCTGTTTCCCATAAACAAGTTGATATGGGGTATACCCTGTGGTATTTCTCCATGTAGTTCTGTAAGCCCACAGAGCCTCTGGTAACCTATCTACCCAGTCTTTGTGATGCAGCTGTACAGTCTTAGTTAGAATGGATTCTAACACCTTATTTGTTGATTCCACCTGCCCATTTGCTTGGGGGTGGTAAGGAGAATATTTATAGTGCTTAATCCCATACTGTTGTGTAAGTGCTTTCATTGATTTGGAGACAAACTGTTCTCCATTGTCAGTCACAATTTCATGAGGAATGCCAAAGCGAGTAAAAATTTCCTCGTAAATAAATTCGATGACTGATTTCTCAGTGGCCCTCAATAGAGCTTTTGCCTCAACCCACTTAGTCACATAGTCAGTGCAGACTAAAATGTATCTCTTTTTCCTTGACATTGGTGAGATTGGCCCAACAAAGTCCAATCCCCATTTCTTGAAAGGTTCAATTTGTACCTAGGCTTGTAAAGGCATTTGATCCGCAGCAGTGGGTCTCCCCATTCTTTGACAGCTGTCACAGCCCTGTACATATTTTTCAGCATCTTTAAAAAGTGCAGGCCAATAATACCCTTGATGTAACACCTTATATGCTGTCTGCTTGTCTAAGAAATGGCCCCCACAGGGCCCATCATGGCAAGATTGAAGGATTTCATACATCTCATCCTCCCTCACACACCTCCTAATAATCAGATCTGGACCAGTTCGAAAGAGGTCATTACCTACCCATGAGTAATTAGAACTTTGCTGTATAATTCTTCGTTTTTCGTAAGATGACAGATGAGCAGGTAGTTTCCCTGTAACCAAATAATTGGCTATATCTGCAAACCATGGTGTTTTAATAGAAACAGCAAATAAATGTTCATTAGGGAATGTATCATCTACAGGAACATTATCATCAGCATGAGTCAATCTGGAGAGGAAATATGCAACCAGATTTTCCTTCCCTGGTTTGTCAACTATGGTAATGTTAAATTCCTATAGCAAAAGTAACCATCTAGTAATTCTGCCACTAGTGATAGGTTTATTCATTAAAAATTTAATAGCAGAATGATCAGTATGAACAAATACATCATAACCAGTAATATAATGCCGAAATTTATTGATGGCATGGACCACTTCTAGAAACTCTTTTTCACTTACTGTATAGTTTAGTTTTGCAGGTGTCAAATTTTTACTGATGAAATAAATGGCATAGTAAGACTGGTTTTCTTTCTGTCCCAGTACTCCCCCTAAAGCAGTGTCTGAAGCATCAGTTTGTATGTGGAAAGGCAAAGACCAATTTGGCCCCCGCAGAACTGGAGTTGAAGACAATTCTGACTTTAAGGTGTCAAAGGCTGTCTGATAATGTTGATCCCAGCAAAAACCACTATCTTTGACTAATAATTTGAACAGTGGGGCTGCTATCTTCGTAAAATTAGCAATAAACCTACGATAGTACCCCGCATGTCCTAGAAAACTTTTGAATCTTTTTGTGTAGCTGGTGGAGATAGACTAGTAATGATTTCAATTTTTGTTGGGTCCACCTTAATACCTTATGATGAAATGTGGTGCCCTAAAACAATACCCTCAATTAACATCATCTTACACTTTTCATGACTTAAAGCAAGATTTGTTTCTTGGCACCTAACTAAAACTTTCTCCAGGTTATCTAAGGCTTCCTTGAAATCATTACCGTAGACTGTAAAGTCATCCATATATATTTCCACACAGTCATGGACTAAATCAGCCAAAATACCTAACACTTCCCTCTGGAAAGTGGCAGGAGCGTTACACAGTCCAAATTGTAATACCTTGTAGGCATAAGTTCCCCATGGGCAGGTAAAAGTGGTTTTTTCTTGATCCTCTGGGGCTATTCTTATCTGGTTATACCCACTGTATCCATCCAGAAAAGAGAAATACTGTTTTCCTGACAAGGTATCCAAAAATTGATCTATAAAAGGAAGAGGGAAGTAATCTATGAGAGTTGCTTTATTTAATTCACACAAATCAACACATATCCTCCACTTACCTCCCTTCTTCGGGACAATCACCAATGGAGATACCCATTTACTATCAGAAATGGGATAGATGAAATCTGCATCCAGCAATTTTTGTAATTCATCTTTCACAATGTCTTTAAGTGCAGGATTCATTCTTCTCTATCGCTGCCTTACTGGTCTAATATTTTCCTGCATATAGATGTGATGAATGCATGTATCAGGGTGAATGCCTTTCATGTCTGTATAGATCCAAGCAAATGCCCCAGACTGTGCTTTAAGTAAATTAACTAACTAATTTTGCTGGTCTTGAGACAGATTTGCATTAATAAACAAAGACCTCCCTGGGCTAATCTCTATTGGTATAGTTGAGGCTCCAACCTTCTCATCTATGAATAAAACTACTGATGATGAGGTGGCTGAAGGGTAGTACTGTTCTTGAAAATATTTTGTGAAAACATTGTCTAAGTTAGAGAAGGACTGGGGGAACTCAATACTAGTAGTGGCTGAGACAAATTGTTCTAGGATATCGTCCTCAGTCTGGTCTTCCAGCCCTCTAGTTTGACTAATGGACAGTAAGGGTTGTTCCACGTCCTCATCCCTGTAAGGACTCTCTAGCCATAGCATGTTTTCTGATACAGGCTGTGCTGGGGGATAAATAATAAGATTATGTAGAGAGGTGCCATTAGATATAGTTAAAATGCCTTCTCTACAACCTATAAAGGCATTGACCATGGCTAACCAGGGCCTGCCTAATATAACAGGATGTTCCCCCATTGGATGTTTGGTTTGGAGTATCAAAAAATCCACTGGATACTCCCATGAAGCTACTGTGACAGTAATGTCATCTAGGGCCCCTACAGGCTTGACTGTGCTCCTATCAGCCAACTCCAAAATAGTAGGAGTAGGTCTGAGGAGATTATGTAACTGAAGTCTCTGCATGGTGGTCATAGACATGACATTAATGGCAGCCCCCAGGTCAACTAGAGTGTTTCCTATTGGAATCTTATTAATGTAAATGGTCACCACTGGGTTCCCAGGATTTGCAAATTTTGGAGGTAAGGAACAGTCTGAAATGTAGTTGGACAGCTGGCCTAAAACATGTATTGTGGGTGGGTCTTTCTGTTTTCGACCAGGTTTCTTTAAGCATAGTTCCCTTACCAGTTTTGAATAGATAGGGACATCTCTAATTTCTTGAAGTAATGGAATCTTAATACAAACATTTTTCAACTCATTTTCCAAATCAAACTATGGACGAACCACAGGCCTCTCAATTAATAACCTCTCTGGGTAAGGGGGGTTGTTATTCACCTGTGGATGAGCAGATGATTGGGAATGAGCTCCCAGTGCTTGAGTGTTTTCTAAAGCAATCTACACTTCTTCTTCCTCTGTAATCTCTTTTTCAACATTTTCTTCTCCAGACTTTTCGTGAATAATCACTGCTGGAGGGGTTTTATTTAATGTCTTCCCAGACCTTAATTGTATTTCCTGTGAAGGAGCTGAATGGATTATGTAAGTTGGGGCCATTTGAATTTCAGCATTATGAACAGGTTGGGAAGGTCTGTTATTAGGATTTGGGATAGGTTGGGCTGGCAACAATGTGGGTCTAGGTGGGTTTGGATTTTGATATTGCTGTGGAATTGATGGTATGGGAGGAAGTGTCAGTGGTGTAAAACCAGGTAATAGCTACTGCATATTTGGGGGCATTGGACAGTAACTAGGAGGGGTGTGTAATGGGGTTGTATGTTGTGTTCCTCCATAGGGTTGTCCTTGAGGTCCCCCATATGGCTGTCCTCGCCAACCTTGCTGCCATGGTTGGGTCTGAGTTGGCTAAGAGGGCCAATTTTGCCACATTTGTGGACTCCATGGCTGCTGAGATTGCTGCATAGGATAGTAATATGCAGGGTTTGGAAAAATAGGTTTTGGGTACATATTTTGGGGTCTAGGCTGCGAGGGCCTTTTTGGTGCATATGATGAATCTGTAGGTTCAGCATTAAGCTTGTAAAAATCTTGCAGCTCTGGTAAATAAGGGCAATTGTCCGTAGGGTGTGGATCAGAGCAAAGAGCACAGACTGCAATGGAATTAAGAGGGCACTCTTTCAAAGGGTGCCTCTTTCTGTATTTAGCGTAGAATATGTGTAATGCTGCAATGTCTTCTTCCTCTTACCGTTTCTTTGTTTTCAATGCATCAAATTGGGAGCTTAAGGTGCCTAAAATGTCCATTTTGAAGTTTTCTAACAGGTTCCCTAATTCAACTCTTGTGATCCTACTAGTTCCTGTTGTCCTAGAAATGCGGGAAGGAGCTTCCCTTGTGCTTTTTCCTGCTTTGGCTCTACTCCTAGAGTATTTTCTGCATAGTTCAGTAATCTCCTCAAAATATTTATGAGATACATCACCTGATGCCATGAGGTTGAGGATTTCCACATATTCCTTCAGAATCCCTTTCAGAAAAAGGGTTCTGACTGCATCCTCCTGTAAAGTATTATATTTAGATTTCTGCAATACAAAGCAGAAGCGTTCTAGGAAATCCTCAAGACTCTCTTCTTCATGCTGTTGCATTTTAAAGATGTCATTTTGAGAATCCCTAGGTCCACAGTAATCTCGGTATTTTCTAAGGAAAGCACTCTTCATCTCTTCCCAAGTTCGGATGGTGGACTCCCCCAGACTCATAAACCACCTAAGTGCAGCATCTTTAAGGGTGACTGGAAATAGTTTTAACTTATGTGCATCCTATAGATAATTGTAACTCCTGCACAAGATGTCAAACTCAAAGAGAAAAGTATCCGGATCTTCAATACTCTTCCCATAGAAGGTAGGTAATGAAGATGTTGAGATATTTTTCATGCTGACATCTCATGCAAGATCTAGAATAAGGAATCCAAAAGTCATTTCAGTTCGTCCCTCATGTTCTCCCTCTCCTTCCATCTGGTGTCTAGTTTCCTAATCACTCATAACAAGAGGGTTCCTAAACCAATTGACACCTAACTTGTCTCTTCTCGGGGATGGAATGAAATCCCAATGGTCTGGCCTAGGGAAATATTGAAGATTGAAAGGTAAATCTATGGTAGATTCTACTTGAGAAACCACTGGATTCCTAGTATGTCCAAGAAGGGAATTTACTCTTTCTATGTTCACTGTGTCCACCAAGTTGGAGTCTCCCTTTGAAGGTGAAGCTTGTTGGGTCTGTGGGATTTCTACTTAATGTAACTTTTCACTGAGTATACCCTTAGTTCTTGCTGGGATGGTCCTTAATTCCACTGAAATTTGTGTGTTATTGTTTTCAATTTCGTTGCTGGTGTTCCTATCCCTTGGGTTAGTGAGAGGGGGGTTTCTGTTTCCAACAAGATCGGAATGAACCTTAATGAATCTTCCCTTACTATCTCTAGGTCTCATCAAAACAATTACTGAAAATAACAAGACTTTTAATCAAAATAAATCAAAATACCTGTGCCACAAATGGGTTTGAAGGAACCTGTTATGAAATGCGCAGGTTTGTCTTACCATCCCTTCTCCTCCAATCTGCAATATCTAGTCACACCTAAAAACTGCTGTGAAATTAGATTGCTGAAATTAACACACCCAAACTTGCAAAAGTACAGACACACTTTCATGAAATTAAACTGCGGAAAGTAAACACTCTTTACAGGAAAAGTAAATACACTTTTTGCAGTAAAATAAATCAAACATGCAAAGAAAAACAACCACACTTACCAGAAGGAAACAACAAGAATTTGGGGCAACCCACTAAAGTGGATGCGGTAGGCTGTTACACCATGGGAATCCCATAGTGAATTTGTCTTTGTGTCTTAATGTTTCCCCTCCACCTTGTTGTGTACTGTAAAAAAGAATCCTATCTACCTGAACTTCTCAGACAACAAAAAGTAAAAATGAGCAAACTACCAGCTTACCTTGGAGCAACTCCCCGGAAACGGTGCCAAAATGTTGGTTAAAATTAATGTTACTTAATTCACCTTGATTTAATTATCAACCGGAGGACGTAAACTTTGAGCTGCTACACTATATGTGCAGGAAAGGTAGTTTTAATGCTCATGCTGATAGGAATTCTAGTCTACTGAAAATGAAATGGATGAAACTATTGCCGTGCTAGATGATCTATGCTAAGGACTCCTAGGTCTGTTATAAAGCAAAGGAAATCAACTTTCAAACATTATATAACCTACAGCAACCTATAGCAATATGAAACTACAGTAATCTTCAAAGCAACCCTAATCCTCCAAAGAAATACTAACTACATCAATACTTTTAAAACTACAGCAACCTTTCAAAATAACCTGCAATCTCTTCAGCAATCTTAAGCTACAGTAACTATGATTTACTTTTCAAAAACAAACAACCTGCTAAGAAAAGAGTTTACCTATCAAATGAATATGCTCAGTCGATCTCAACAGCCTTGTATTACATCTAAACTCCAATCAGTAACCCTACCAAATCTAATGCTTAAATCCACACAAACACTCTCCAAATGATTGTTGAATTAAAACCTATGACTTCTTAACTCTAAATTGTCAATACACAGCCTATCAAAAGAAAGCTTGGCTTGCTGATGTTATCTAAATATACTATGCTTGTGTTTTGTGCTTACAAATGCACACAAGAGAATGCTGAGATTATTCAGATCATGTTCATCAATAGATATTAGAACTGTGCAGGCAATATACTATGAAACTAATGTCAATTCTTAGAAAACAATATTATAAACTAGGACTCTTTTCCAAACTCATTCAATAACAAACAGCATAACTTCAGCTCCTATCTAATCACTCACTCAAAAGACTGTTTAACAAACCCTAGATGCTCTGTGAATTAAAATATTCAAATCCTCTGCTACTACAATTCTTTTTAAATCTACACTCTACAATGCAAGAATACCCTACAGCTTTACGAGTTCAAAGGTTAAAAGGATAGAGCTGTTCACTGGTTACTCTAATGTTACAGCAAAAGGAGATATTGAATCCAATATCTTCTCTTCAGCAAATCGATTCTTCAGCAACCAAGGTCAAGTTCATCACCCAATTTACCAATACCACAACCATCAATAAATGATCCACCCTGAAAACTAAAAGAGGATTTTAAATACACAACATTCTTCAATCTATTCTACAGTTCAAATCAACTGCAAATGACACTAACTAATGATCTGCAAACATGTATTCTATTTCGATTCATAGGTGAGCAAAAAAAACTATTAATATTCCAGAAAAATGTGTCAAAAGAAGAAAACGTTATTCTACTGCTGTCAAATACACAATACTAAAATACCAAGTATTGGTGTTGAAGGGGCCCTACCCTCAACCCCTTCCAGTCTTAAATCACAACTTTAAAAGAAGATAAATACTGGATATATTGATAAAATCAAGTTTACAGTCTTCTCTGAGTATCCTCTCCTTACTTAGGGTTCCAAGAATCATTTTATACTGAAAATACAAAGTGAAATCGACCTTGAAACAAAGATCGATACAGCTAACAACCCTACAGCTATCTCGGCATATCTGAACCAAAGATGGGAGCTCAAATCCCCTGAAATCCACATAATACTAAAGAGGGAAAACAACAGCTCCTCGAACACAGGACAGCCCTGAAACGGCACCTGAAAAATATGCATAGATATCTGGAAAGCGATGGAAGTCCAAGAAACATCTCCAATGTGGCAGAATCCCCAAATCACAGGTTCAACTAGCACAAATCATCCTGGGAACGCCGAGACAAACGTTGAGGCATGTAACAAAAAGATCTCAAAATCTATCAACATTGATTTCCATAAAGGCATGACCATGTACAAATCAATATTAATAAAACTGATTATGGTTTCATGAGACTTAGGGTAGAAAATGCTGTAGTGGACAGTCAAAATAGGAGACCAACAATGGGCCTCACAAGACAAGAAGAATAAACATAAGCACTATTGAGGAGGTCATCTTTGATTATGAAATCTATTGCTTTGGTCTTCTTTTGACACTTTATGCTAGGTTTCTTGTGAAAATGTTTTCTTAACTAACCAAAATCTAGGTCTTGAATGGACCTCCACTAGGCATCGTCAGTTTTACTTATGACAACCTCCTCAAGCCAATAACATAAATTTCAACTTTATCAGGAGAACAAATTTACAATAAATAGGGATTTCACCATTCAACTGTTGCATGCGGCAACTATAATCAATTGCTGTCATTATGAGCATATACACTACTTTCTGTTCATAGAACATGAGAAATTGTGTTTATCATTATTGTTTACACTTCACGAGGCTTAAAAGTTGAAGCCAAATTTTCCATTCACAGTTGCTTGATTTGGCAGCTGAGAAGGTGAATTTTGGTGGCCATAGTATATTCCAAATTTCAAACAAGACAAGGATGAAGACAGTCCAGAAGGGTAAGCACATATTATACCCAAAAGGAGGTAATTATTTTAATATGTATAATATCACTGATAATTAATATTATAATAATAGTTAAGTTGTACATGGGCATGGCCTAACTCATTATGAATAACATATTTTCTCCCTTGACTCGTAACAGTCATCTTAGAATAACATATTTTCTCCCTTGACTCGTAACAGTCATCTTAGGTAGATTAATGAGTCCTGAGAAATGATTCTACATGACATTAATATGCCTTGTACAGGAATAAAAAATGTGAGGTGTGATAATGTCTAGGCTAGGTGTAAGGGTATATGTGAGAGAAGATGTAAGAGGTGTAAGAGAACATTGCAACTCAACGAGCAATCAAAATCCACATTTTCTTTCCTCTTGCAACTCAACAAGCTATCAAATTCCATTGGACTGTAATTTAGTGAACCGTATAAACGTGGAAACCCGTATTTTTATGGATAAATGTGTTGGGAAAGCTTAAATACTTTTCTTTCCAGGTTAATGTTGAAAAATAGAGAACTAAAAACGAAAAAATTCAACAATCTATCTGCACTGCTTTCTAAGTTTTGGGATTATCCTATGTTAAATTCGTAATGCCATTGATCTTGTTTAGGTTCAAATCTAGTTTTAATGAAAATTGGAGTTGGAATTTATAATATCATATGGAGAAATCAAAAGCAAAATTACTGATAATAAAAATTACTAAACCCCAAATCCCTGTGGGTGAAAGTGTAGCCAAATTTGACTGTTGTGTTTTTCATCTTAATGTGGGCAGAGAGCGTTTTTCCAAAAAGAATCAACAAGCTATCCGCATTGCTTTTGGGATTACCCTATGCTTTGGAGGTACAAGGTTCAAGTCTATCTCCCCTGTTAAAATAGGTTTATACCATCTTAATGCAAAGTGGAGTTGGGATTCACTTCTCTACACAAGCAAAATTACTAATGGCATTGTTTTTCCTATCAAAAGTATAAGAAAGATAAATAGTTGTAAAATGTCATCAAAATCTTCTCTGTATCATTTTCTGCAATTCCTATCAAAAGTATAAGAAAGATAAACAGTTGTAAAATGTCATCAAAATCTTCTCTGTGTCATTTTCTGGAAACTTACTTTGGACTGGTCGAAGAAGCATCTGCCACTCCTGATTGTTCATCTGCCAAAGAAGAATGTTGAGGAGGCTTACTGCTGGACTGTTGTTCTGTGATTCCAGCTGAGTGAGAGGGTCCGCACATTTCGAGCTTAAGGAGCCCTTTACTCACCTGCTTCTCACCCATGTTGCCAAACTCTTGGTTGAAGCCTCTCTTGCTTCCGGTTGCCATGACCAACCCATACTCACATTTAATACCATCATCCATGACCTGTGCCTGATTTTGCAATGCTCTGGCGTGCAAAGTTTCAAAATTTGTCTCTAGACCTACAAACCCCATCAAACAAACCCTTTCCATTAAGGCACCTTCTACAACATCCCAGGTTAAAGGTCAGGGATTGGCATGGATTTGTGCTACCACATATTCAAAAAAAAACCCTGACACCAAATTGCCGAGTGGGTTGTGCGTTGATCTTAATGGGGCTTCTCTTCCTTCCACAAATCGACTTGGTGAACCCATATAAAGGTATACATTGTTGCTGTCTCAGTATACAAGAAAAAAGCAGATGGATTGGTCGCCCAAGCATGCAAAGATAACGCAGATGGTTGTGGTTCTAGGTAGATTCCCATAGATTATTGATAGAGAATACCGATGTGTATGGAGACAGGGTTGCATGAATGATAGGAGAAACCCTCGACTTTCCTCTTTTCCACAACAAAAATCCCAAATCGATTTAGTATTTTTGGTTTAAAACATAAACTCATGCCGTAATCGATTTCCACCATATATTTGGATCCAAGGGATGACAACGCTTGGTGGGTAGAGTGCTATAGTTACCACTCCCATACCAAAAAATATAATTGCAATTGTTATGTATTGGGAAGCCTGCTCCAATTATGCCCCCCCCTCACATCACTCTCAATTCCCCCATACCCAAATTGAAATAATAAAGAAAGTCTAAAATATTATATTATACAAAATAAAAACATATAAAGATCATCATATAAAACACATACCTCTATATATCATTCATCTTCTTCTTCATCAAACTCAATATCTATAGCAGGATATTGATAAGGATGGAAAATATCCAAAAAACCTAATACTCTTATCACCAATAATGATTACCTATAGCAACAAAATCGTGCAGTTTGTTATTTTTTATGATACAAATACAATAGGAGACTTAAGAGAGACTCTTCACCTTGGTACTTGTGTGGCTAAGGTTAAATTATCATAAGGCATTCACGTTGTCAATGTGATGGAAATGGGGTCACAAGAAGAAACACCAACTTCGATTCTAGGCGTTAGTATTTCAATTCCACTTTTCCATTAGAACAATTTGCAAATGGGAAAAGTTTTGGAAGCCAAAAGACATAGTGCAAAATTCGAAGAAACAAATACATTCCTTTGTATATAAAGGAGGAAAACAAACCTCTATTTTTGGTCACAAATTTGAGGCAGCATCTCCATAAGTGTAAAAAAAAAATACTATAAATTTAAACCAAGCTGGTTACTTTCTTAGCATGATAAAAGTGACACAGTTGGTGAGTATAACATTTCTCAAGATGATCGAGTGCAATCAATTTGGTGGTTCTAAATGATTTTTAAATTTATAAAACAATTTTTAATAGATGTCATGAAATATAGATCTTATTTGTATAATTTCTAACAATATAAGAGAATACAACTATCATATGTGAAATCAATTCAAATTAAAGAAAGTGCAACCAACTTGCATGATTAATTAAGTAACCATTGCTAACTAATCACCATGTTGAGCATTAATTGTGTGTTAGACAGTCCTCATTCCCATAGGAAAATCTATATTTGCAACATAACCTCCCATGGAATGTCATGCCCAATGTTCAACAAACATGGTCTTCACTATGCCTTGTATACTATATTGGAACATAGTCTACATGCGACTCTACCCTTCACCATATAGCTATGGAAAAAATATAGTCAACATAAGTGTTTCAAATCCCTTAGATGTAAAGGATAAAATAATGTAGGGTTGTTCTAATTAATGTCTCTTCCCTCGACTCTGTTGTAATTTCCATTACCATAACATTGATCCCTATGGGTAATGCAATCATATACAGATATCACCTAGGAAATTACATAATGTATTTTGGTGGAAAAATATTCATAAAACCAAGTTGCTATCATTTGTGCCAACTAGGTATGGACCTTCAAGAATATGAAATTTGTTACTTACAAAGCTAATAGTTTTAATATTCTTATACTTGTTTTTGAACTTTTTCAAAGGTTGATCAAGCCATCTATTTATTGTCTTGTATGATAGAATTCCCTTCTTAGTTTGTATGTGTAGGAGTAACTCACATCAAAGTAATATTTTACAAATCCTTGCTTTTACTTAAGTTATGGTGAAGCACTTGTGTTTTTGTTGTAATCTACCATGCGAGTAAGAAAGTTGTAATTCTAATACATAACTCTTAGGTGTTAACAATCCTTAGTGGATATAGAATTGTATATGTGGACGTGTGTAGCAAGTTTTGATCTACAATGATTGTTGTGATTACTTTGTGCTATTAATACTTGGTTCAAGGAACTTACCTTTCAACACCCAGGTTCTAAGTTTTTTAAATAGGAGATATATTCTCAATGAGGATGTTTTATTTTTTCAACATTCCTTGCATAATCGAGATCAGTGCCAATATTGAATTTGATTTGATTTAAAGACAAACTAAAATTGAATGTTCTTCTTTACTACTAGAATTTATTGCATGAGGGATAGCAATGTTTTGGGCCTTTGAATGTGGATAAAGAATACACAAATATGTCTTCTCTTTCTACGAATGTCTCTATAGAGACACCACCCCATGAATGTGTTGAGGTATCGGTTTCAATGATGAACTAACCCTCACATCTTGTGAGAGTAAGAGAAGACAACAACTCCAGAAACCAAGGATTTGTGTCCATAATTCCACAAACAAAATCAAGCCATAACATCTAAAACATTTTTCTATTATATTTACAGGGTATCATGATGTTATGTTTGTTATAATTTATTAGTATATTGATATACATTAAGAGTGAAGTGTTGTAAACTGGAAAACATAACTCTATGGAAAAAAGTGAAAGGAAATGATAGGTGTACAACTAACAATAATTAAACAACACAAAGTCAACAAAATACGGTGCCGTCGCTATAGAGACGGTCAGGCGTGGATACAGCAATGTCCAAGAGTTTAGGCATGGATACAGAGACATCTAAGAGTCCAGGTGTGGATACAGCGACGGCTATGCATGGATACAGCGACGCCTTGTTCCTGTTACATCGGATTTTACACCAAAAAGTAAGAAACGTGGAAAACCTCCGTGGAAAAATCCGCGCTTTTGTACTAGTGCATGGGTGTGGCCATGACTTTGCATTCCAACATATTGAATCTCTTCAATATCTCTACCACATACTTTCCCTGGTTGATAAATATTTCTTCTGAACTTTGCCATACTTCCACACCAAGGAAATAATGCATTAACCCAAGGTCTTTCATCTCAAATTCTTCTGCTAGTTTCTTCTTGCTTTCCATGACCTTTTTCTCATTTCCTGTCAAGGATAAGTCATCCACATATAATACAGGATGACAAGTTCATCTTCTATAACCTTGAGATAAGGGTTAGGATCATCTTTACCCTTGGTAAATCCCATGCTCGACAAGAAACTATCTATTCTTCCATACCAAGCTCTGGGATCTTGCTTCAGGCCATAAAGGGCCTTCTTCAACTTGAATACGTGATTCCATATAGCTTCAACTTCAAATCCTCGTGACTATTTGATGTAAAACTCTTTCTCAATCATACCATTAAGGAAGGCTTGTCTTTACTTCACCGTGGAAGAAACTACCATGATAGTTCTGAAGGAAGTGTACCTTGCTTCCTGGAGTAAGTGTCTCTTCAAAATTAATTCCCTCTTTCTGAAAGAAACTTCTGGCCAAAAATCTTGCTTTATACTTCTTGATACTTCTGTCAGTTGTATATCCATTTGGAAGATACAATACTCTTTCCTTCTGGTTTGGGAACTATATCCCATACATCATTCTAGTATTCTTTCATCATAACATCTTTCATGAGTTTGTCTTGTCAGATCATCAACACGTCCTAGTCTTCTGCATTCAACTTGGAAGGTTGGAACCCACTTTACTCTTGGTAAAGTCTCAATCCATAAAGAAGTTGTCCATCATGTCATACCGTGTCGAACTCAGATATCTTCTGTATTCACTCCCCCTGAAGTGGAGTATTATCTTCCTTCTTCATTCTGTATAGGTGGATATATACTGGTCAATAGAGTATGTCATGTCATAGTCTATTCTTTCTGAGGCAAATCATGAACCTTTCTTTGTACACTTGTTCTTGTATATCCATATGGAGGATACTATGTACTTCCCTTTATGTCTCGAAATCATATTGTATACATCATTCCCCATGATCAACTTTTATTCTTTGATCATAGTTTCTTTCATAGCATTCTTTTGTTCATCTTGAGTTATCTCTCATACCCATGGTGTTCTTCATCCTTTTAGGTGGATCCACCACTCTCTGAAGCTCTTTCTTCCATCATGGTGTCTCTGACCCTAGGAGCTTCAGATTCATGTTTATTGAATTGTCATCACTTGTTCTTTGAAACAAGTCTCATCCTTCTTTTCTTGTAGGAGGTTGTACAGGACCTTTCCTACAATTCAAATGCACCAGTTGCATGGTTAGAACTATTTCATAAAACATATGCATAACGACAAATTCTTATGCATCATGCAACTATTTAGGCAATACAACATTCATCCATATTTCACAGAAACTTTCTAGATGCCTTCCATCTCTACCATGACATCATTGAGATTGTGCACTAATCCAATATGTCAGCAAAGAGGTTTGATAAGCAGCACTGGAGAGTTGTATAGTGCCATGAGATACTTACCCATCACATGCATATTAGTATTATTAATGTAAACAATTTATCATGCATAACACATAAACTAAATACAATCAAATGTATAACAAAACAATATCATGAAATGGCAATTGAATACTTATATTTTATTTCTTTCGTGGGTAGACTCCATCTTGATCATTCTGCTTTATCATATTCTTCATTCATGAAATCATCATTTCCTATCCAAATGATAAGATGAATAAGAGGTTCTTCAAGAATTGATTTTTTCATATTCCTCATCACTTGAGGGATCTTCTTTGAATGGTGAGAGCTTGATCTTCAATTGCTCCCATCTTCTTCTTCTCTTCTTATTAGTCGAGCTGAAAGTAATCACTTACTTCTAGCATACATTCTTCACATGAATGAATCCCATGATCCTGGGAGTCCAATCAAGGTGGCTATCACCACTTCTGCATACTTATTCTTCTTGTTCTACATTCTTCTTCTTCTTCTTCACATGAATGAATCCCATGATTCTGGGAGTCCAATCAAGGTGGCTATCACCACTTCTGCATACTTCTTCTTCTTGTTCTACATTTTGGATCTTCACATTCTTCAACTATTTTATCAAAGCCATCTTCTGATTTAAGTTCTTATCTTCAAATAGCTTGATTAAGGAATCAAACATCTTCGTTGTCTTTAGGGAAGACACTTGTGGTATAATTTTATCCGTGATTGAATCAACAATGATCTTCTTGGCCTTGATCAAGTTCTTCTTGTGTAAGTCTTTAAGGCTCATCTCCCTCTAGAACTAGAACCTATCTACTCATGTAGGTGTCCAATTCATTTTGTTCAGAGATATCAAATACTTCCATGGTTGGAAGTTTTCAAATTCACCAAGCTTATCGTCAAGCTGATGTGATAGATCATTTTGAAATGAGAACCTCAAATACAAATAGCAAAAGATTAGATCTTACCGATTTGAGGTTTCCGTCCTGTTTTCGGAGCTGGCTGATCTAGGGTTTGTCAGAGAAACCCTAATTTTCAAAAATTGGAATCTTTCAGAGATGATTGGATATAAATATATATCTCTTCAAATGGATCTATCCAATGTACTCCTTTTCTGAAAACAGTGGAGGGAAGCTCCCAGAACAGGAAGCCCTAGTTTTCCAATTTCTTCTACAGAAATACATGTTACTATTTATGTGATATATCCGAAATTACTACTCCTCTATGTTGGAAATTTCTCACTGAGGTAAACTATCATGTCCTTGATCCAAAAAAATAGTTTTCATCAAAATTGGTTTCACCAACTGGTATTTATGATCATTTTCCCAAGGTGACCTGTTACAGGACTGTTTAGAACAATGAACTTGTACGGAATTCCACGTGTCACTGGTTTATCTTCAGGTTCTGAAATTAGGACCACATAAATTAAAGTATGTTATATTTCTGGAAAATCTTTAGGAATTCCATTTGTACCTCTGTATCCCACGCTACAGCAATTCACCCCAGGTGTCCTATTTAGGGATGAATTCTGGAAGAGGCTGGAACCCTAACTTGGAGGGGTCATATCACCTAGAATATAGCGAATCTGAGGCTGAATTTTGGATATAACGTAAATCAGGATTGTATCTTTGGCCTCTATAAATTTAAACTCGTGATCCTTCTCCAATCTTAGTGTAGCTAGGGTTTTCACCCTAGCTTGTGCTGATGAGCACCTACTAAGGAATCTGGAATCCTTAGTAGCAGTTCAATGATGTAAACAAAGATAAACTGAAGCAAAGACTAAGATAAAGCAGTAAA
>LPNX010967316.1:17125-39297 GCA_001517045.1 Pseudotsuga menziesii | reverse complement strand
TTGTTCTTCAGTTGAAATTTTGTTACAGGTCGAGGCGCGACTAAAAGGAGTTTAAACAAGAATAATGGGAATTTATACCATGTCTTCCTTACACATTATATCATGTCATACGACAGGATTCTCTTCAATTTTATTTGCAGTTTATTTACAGACAGGCAATTTGTGCTCGAAGGAATCTATAGTTCAATTCATGCGCTAGCCAGGGCTTTAAAAGTTGGGGTTTAGGGTTGCTGCGCTCATTAGGGTATAGGGTTTTGGGTTGCAGCATACATTACTGTAACCATGCTAAATCAACAAGTTACAGTATTGCTATCAAAACAAAACATGGGCAGACAAAATTCGTTTATTCAGATCAACGCATAATTTCTTTAATTAATTGACCTAGTTGCTTTCGATCTGAACTCACAACCCTTGCAAAAGAAAGCTTTAATCGCAGTAAACTTTTAATGGAAGCATCTTACCTGATTTTTCCAAACGCAAAAGTTCTTCCTATGAATATATGACGAATCTACTGCGCAACAGCAGAATAAGCATGTACAGCAGGCTATCAGATAAAGTTGGACTAGCAGGCGGGAAAATATCTGCTGTAAATTGCTGCCCGCCAGCTAGGTTCTCCATTTCAGCTCAGAGAATTGATTTAAATAAGACTAGCTATTAATATAATAAATTATATTACACAGACCAACCCGACCTGGGTGTCAGCCCCCCCAACCTGATGCCTGTTTAGGATTCAAGAATGTAAATTGCCGAAGTGTATGTACTGAATCAAACAATCTTGAAAGATGGAAAGAGTGAATGTCACTGATGATCAAATCATCCATGTAGGCGTTAGGTATGAAGTTTAAACTATTTTCAGTGTCATCCCAAACCTAACATGGAGAGCTGTAAAGGGCTACTTTCTTTATTATTACAAACTAGTGTCGTGGAGAATAACCTAGCAGTTACTTTTTAAAATTATGGAACAAATATAATTTATTTATCCAAATATTTATAAGATATATAAGGGGGCCCTGCCAGCAGCAGACCCAATATATGAATATACGATATATTATTGTAAAAAAAAGTAATAGGTAATACTTACTAGTCGGAAGGAAATGCATTATTTATCATAGCCAGTAGGCCATTACCCATAGCTGCCTGAAAGTCATTGCCACTTAGTTTTCATAGCCCGAAGGAGTCATAGCTTATAGCCAGTAATAGCCATGCCGTCTATAGTCAGAAGGTTCATAAGCAGCCAGCCTTAAGTCATACCAGCAGTCTAATAGCGATAAGCCTATATCATTGCTATAAGCTCTAGTCATAGCTAACAGTGATTTAGTCATAGCAAGTAGTGTAGGCATAGCCATCCATGGGGTGGTATCCAATAGAGCCGAGCATTGCAGGTCATTCCCAGTGGTCAAAAATAAAATAACTGCCCGGTATTTTGAACTATCATTCCAGAGCCCAAAGTATCGTTTGGCATAAATAAGACTATGATCTCTACTATATTTTATTTGTCTAAATAATTCAATTGTTTGCCATTGCCTTTACCCCAAACAATAAAAATCGTAACTTCACTTTGGGTTGTTATTATTTATTTATTTATTATATCTTTTTGTTTTTGTTTTTAAAGCGAGTCAAATCATTAGCGTGGGGCAAGTGTTTAATCAAAAAGATACCAAGTGGACGAGTGGTGGGATGGTTGGTTGGGCTCTCCCGGCACCTGTACCAAGCCATCTGTGCATGAAAGCCATGTGGAAAATATACGGAAAATGTTGGAAACCTTCACCCTGGAGCAACTCTTGGATATTCTACAGGAGGCGGCCACGAAGCATATTGACGTACTGGAGCAGGTTCGCTCCATCGCAGACAGAGACACCACGCAGAGAAAGCTCTTCGTCCGTGGCCTCGGCTGGGACACAAATACAAACTCTCTTAATGCCCTATTTTCCCACTTTTGGGAAGCTTGAGGAAGGTGCGGTTATTATGGATAACACTGAAAAGAGTAAAGGCTACGGTTTTGTCGCATTCAAGCACATGGATGGTGCTCTTAATGCCCTAAACGAGCCAAGCAAGAAGATCGACGGCTGCCGACACATAATCGTAATGGCGTGAACCTACAATCTGTAAATGATGCTGGAGTCACAGCTAAAATGAGAGGTGCAGAATCTCATGGTTATCAGGATAATGGCAATTCAACTTTTCCAGATGCAGATTCCAATGGTACTGTTAGCCCTTCAATGGTAGATAGACCTGTCATTACTAAACAGTTCAAGGTAGATTGGTGGAGTCAAGCAGGCTATTTCAAACAGAAAGGCTGTAATGCATTACGTTTGACGCTCATAGACCCTGTTCATGCTTCGGCAACAATAATTTTGGGCTTCTTTTTAGCGGTCGAGTACCAGGAATCCTTTCAATGGAAGCAGGCTAGGGTTTGAAAAGAGGTTGCTGCATTATCCTATGGCTTTACATTTTGTGGGTTCAGCGTAGAAGTGAAACGTTTTCAAATTTTTTTTTTTCTTTTTTTCGGCTCAGGGTGGGTTTCATCCGGGTAAGACTTTTTATTCGATTTAAAGGATTTTGGGCTTAAAACCTGTTTGCTCCTGCTGTCGCTGGTGCCAATTCCGCGTTTAGTATATATATATATATTTGTTCAAGCTTTAGCCCCGTCGTAGCTTTCAGCTATGTAATATGAGATGAGAGCTATGTAATATGAGATGAGGGGTTAAGATTTTATGAGGCGTGCTCAAATTTATTATCGATATGAGCACCAAAAGTCGCATTGTATGAGCGGTTTCACATTGTATGAGATTTATATATACAGATTTTGCCTTATTCCCTGAATGGAGCGGTTTTCTCTCAAGGTCGGTCAAAATAGATCTCAACCATCAAACATATCCATGCAGGGAAGAAAATCGACCCCCTTCCTTGAGCGGTACCGTTTCTCTGTATTGCCCCTGTGATTGCCTTAGCCCATAAAATGTATATAGTCGCTTATTTGCCTGTTTGGCTTATGGCGTGGTCCTTACTTTACGTTCTGTATTGGATGAGCTAGTCTAGTTAGTGCAATTATCATCTAGTACACCATCCCAGCTAGCCCTATTCTGCCTACCAGCCAGCAAGTCGCAATTTCCTAGCTTTGGCAACTCAGGGCGGCTCGCTCAGAGCTCAACGGCCTCCCGCCCTGTTGACATTGCTGCGCCTTACTGTAATGTAATACTCCTTGTAGGCTCGGTGTATCGACTTTGATAAATGTGTGCTGATGTTCCCACTGCCAAACACTCAAAATTCATTTTGAATAATTCCTATATGCTTATAACACAGTTTTTATTTCTTTCTTTTATTTTTATTTTTTTTTATTTGCTCAGCAGACAGTAAATGATGTGATAACGGGCATAATTTTCTATGGGATGCAAGGCTACCTTGTTTTTTTCAGTGGGGTTGCTCTCAATTATGAGTCATGAGATTTAGTTAGTGAAATTTGTAGGAATTCAAGGCTTATGATTTGTAATGCCCTTTTGTTTTTGTTTTTTTTTTTTTTTGCAGGTAATTTTTTTTTTGGACTCAGGTTATGAAAGAAGAGGGTTCTGCACAGAAGAGAATGCTGGGTATGCTACTAGCATTCAGCTTATGGTCTTTAGGATAATTTTGTCCTCCATTCTGTAATGCTCTTAGGATTTGGAATTTTTAACATTATAGGATTCTATGTGATTCTATGTGAAACAGGAGAAGTTGATGATTTTGCAAGGAGATAATAGAGTGGGAGATTCAGAAAGAAATGATCCTAGAAGGATACAGTCACAGTTTATGCAACCGAGAGGCAATGACTATCCTCACGTTCTATCAAAATAAGCAATTCAAGTTCTAGCCAAAGTGACGAGCAAAGGGAGAGTGAGATTAGCGATTTGACTGGTAAAGGTCATGTAGTAATGCTTATGTAAAATTTTAGTTTTGATTATTTTTCTCCTAGAGGGCTCCTTTAGGTTCCAGTTTTAGAACCTGGCTTTGATACCATTCTGTAATGCTCTGCCTAACGGGTAGAGCACTCGGTCCATCTATCTGTAATATTCTCTATCAAGACATTTTTAAAACATATTACAGGTTGATATCTATGTCTGTACCATTAATTTTATAAACATGCGAATGTACAATCTGGAACTATAAACATATTAACATAGAATGGAATTGTAAGCATATTAACATAGAAATAGGAGCTGTACAGGTTTGATAAACTTCATGAATTTCTTGGTAAATTATACAATAATACCATGCATAAATTTAATATCTGATTATCTGGAATTGAAATACCTGGGACCAGCGACCGTAGTAGATCCAAGAGTTTGCTGTAGACATTGTAGGCTCCTTCCTCTTCCAGCTTTCCATCCAAGCCTTGATTAACAAAATGGTGTGCCACCCTACCGACCAACTCTCATCATGTGATGGCCCTAGTAAACCCATGGGTTTCCTAGCCCCCGAGCCCACAGACCAATCATCCCGAGAGCAGCTTCATTTCCCTTCTTTATCTTCTCCATCATTTACAGATATTCTCCCCTTGAGTTGTCCCCCTCCTCAAGTTTATCCTCTCTTCTTCCTCTCTGTTATTCTAAAAAATTTCCCGACCATTCTCCTCATGCAGAGTCTCCTCCCCCAAAAATCCAACCTTCTTCCTCCTTATACCCCCTTCCACCGCCTCTTTCATTATTATTTTATTCTATCGAGGGTAGTGTAGTTCCGATAGGTCTTACATGTGTTATGTATTAATAAATTTTCAAGTGTACGTGTTTACAAAATGTAACCAATGTCATACATCTAAATATTATTTATTTAATTCTTTACACAAATGGTAAAGACGCTAAAATAATTAGCATAAGTTTAAAAAGTATTTACTAATAAACTTTAATTAACATTAATATGGGATAAGTTTAGTTTAATCAAAGTATTTACTAATAAACTTTAATTAACATTAATATGGGGCATTACATTTATAGAAAAAATCTCTAAAAATTCATTGAAAATGGTTTTAAATGTCTTTATTTTCTGAATTTTTTTATAATTTTGTCCATAAAAATGTCTTATTTTCTAGAAACAATTGCAAAATGTATATGTTTTTTATTATAAATTACTTATAAATGTATGTTATTTTGTTAAATTTCTAAAAACATACTTGAAAATAGAAATTAAATATATTTTACGACAAAGATAATTCGAAGGCCCAAAAAAATGCCTCAAAATGAAAATGTGTGATACTGGCATCAACGCTTTTTGAAACGGAGGTAAAAATAGCTACTAAAATTAGGAGAGATAAAAACGAGAACTGTGTCGAGTTCTCGTTTCATAGTATAAGTGGTTTATTGAATTTGGAGATATTGAACAAACCATCTTAGGCATAGTGGAAAAAATTGGCATCAGCAAAAAATCAGTGAGGGTCTAGAAAACATCTTCTCGGCAACATCAGCGAAAAAATCGGCAAACAGCGACAAGCATTAAAAAATGCAAATTTTGTAGTTCAATAGGGTAAAAATTATCTTATCGATTTTCCCCTATTTGCCAAATTTTCCCGTTCTTTCCTGATCTTTCCCGTTTTTTCCCCGATTTTCTCGATTTTTTGCCGGTTTTTCCCTTGATTTTCTTGATTTTTTGCTGATTTTTGCCAATTTTCCCTATATTTTTTTCCGGTTTTTCCCAATGTCTGGTTTTTTGAAAAATCAGGATTTTTTCGGGCTGAAAAATTGACAGCCAGAAAAAATTGCAATTTTTCGGGACATCACCGAAAAATCGGCTATTTTTTCCATTATGATCTTAGGTAAAGAATACAGACCAACAAATTATCCCAAAAACTATGATAAAAGACATAAAGAGGCACTTATGCTTCTCAAACTGTCAGTGGCAGACATATTAGTTCCAGAAGTAAGAAATTCCATTATAGCACCTATATTGTGGACAAATATCCAAACTAAGTATCAAGCATCATAAGATGGGTGGTCATTGTATTTTAAAAATATTTTGTTTTAACGTTTCCACCAAGTTACAGGACGGAGGACTAGTCTCTAAATATTTAATGCACTTGAAGGATCTTAATGATCAATTTTTTGCTATTAAGAAGTCGGTGGATGATGAGGATATGGTTGATTTGTTGATGCGAAGTTTTCCGCCATCCTTTGATTCATTTGTTGATTCCTTACATCTACTTGGGGAGAACCAACAACTTACATTTGAGAAGTTATTAACACTTTTTTGTACAAAAGGAGAGGAGGCTAGATCAGATAGAAGCATCAACTCCATCCACTATAATGAGTGCATTAAGTGCAAAGTTCAAAGAGAAAGACAAAAAAAGAAAAATGCTAGCAATGTATCAAAGAGAACAAATTCAGATGTTATTACTGCAATAAGCCTGGACACTTCAAGAGATATTGCCAAAAAAACAATATGACTTGGCATGTGGTCAAATGAAATCAAGGCATGCAAATGTTACCGAAAGAGGTGAAGAAGAAGCAGTGGGTGATTTCGCATTTGTGGCATTACATAATCAATCAACTAAGTCTATAGCCTGGTATTCGACTCAGGTGCATCTCACCACTACAAGTGTCACAGAAACTGGTATGTAAATATCATTGAAGATACGAGTAATAGTGAAACTATTGCTTTGGGTGATGGATGGACTCACTATGTTAGAGGATGTGAGGTTGTTCATGTCATACTGAACAATAATTTAAGTTATACTTTCAAAAACATTCGATATGTTCCTAACATGAGAAAAAATCTTGTCTATTAGTGAGATAACTAGGAACCCTAATATTTCTGTAAATTTTCAAGGAAGCAAATATATGGTCACTACTCTCGTGATAACAAGGTGACTATAGTTTGTATTGGTGAAAAAGGGTTGTATAGACTGGTTGATTCTAAAAACAACAAAGGCACATGCACCAGCTGTGGTAGAGAATACAAATGTACTCTAGCATGAAAGGTATGGACACCTAAGTTATCAATATTTATTTGTACTTAATAAGACTAATATGGTGGATGGTCTTCCATCCATTCAGGATTGTTAGAGGTATGTGCAGGATTGTTAGAGATATGTGCAGGCTGTCAGTTATGAAAACAACATTGGCTTTCATTTGATACTGACAATAAAACATGGCAAGCCAAATGATTTTTGGACCTAGTACATTGGCTTTCATTTGATACTGACAATAAAACACTTACAATATATGGAGATAAGTGTTGCCTATTACTGGTTGATGACTATTCAAGGAAAATTAGGGTTTGTTTTATGAATAATAAGTCAAATTGTTGTTCAAATTTTGTAACATGAAAATCTTTGGTAGAGAAACAAACAAGTAAACAACTGAAAGATTTAGGATATGATAATGGAGGTGAGTTTGTTTCAACTTAGTTCAAAGAATATTGCAAAAGGGAAGGTATACATAGGTGGTATACCACCTCATAGACTCCACAATAAAATGGAGTCATGGAAAGGAGGAATAGATAGTTGTGGAGATGTCAAAGTGCATGGTGCACAACCAGAATGTACCATAGCCATACTAAGAAAAACCAGTGAATGTTGTGGTTTACATCGTTAATAAAACTGCTTGTAAATATTTGTAGGATATCACTCCTGAGGATTCATGGTTAGGCAGAAAACCTTTTGTAAGAGATTTTCGTATTTTCAGTTATATTGCTTTTGCAAATATTCCCAAGGAAAAACGTTCCTAATGAATAACTGGATGTTTCTACGAACAAAATTGTGTTTAATAGAGATGTTGTAGATGAGAAAATATCATTCTTCTGTGATGATGGTAAATTTATGGATAGTACTAAGTAGTGTATGGGAAATTGTTTCCCATTCAAGAACAAGTTCTAGTGTTGAAATCAAACAGGACTCAGAGCCGGAAACACCATAGGAGTCAAGTTCCAAGGAGGGGTTTGGTGAAGAAGAGGGGAATTCTCAATCTTCACAACAGAGAGGGATTCTTGATCTTCATAGAAAAACCAAGAGGGCCAACAAAGGAAATGGAAGTGGCATTATACCATGATGGAAGGATATTGAGAAGATGAGTTGCCAAAGGCACTGGAAGGAAAGACTACACGATTGAGGAAACAAATTGTGCAAGGTAGTGAGCTGGTAAATTTTTCTCTAACTTCTGTTGTTTTTGTGTCAGGTATTTGAACCTAGCACATTTGAAGAATCCAAAGGAAAAATTGAATTAGAGGCTGCCATGAAAGTGAAATATGTTGCATAGATGAAAAGCAAGACTTGGGTGTTGTCAACATTGCCTCTAGGGAAGAAAGCACTTGGTTGTAAATGGATTGTTAAAGTCAAATATAAACTATATGGTTCTTTAGACAAATACAAAGCTTGTCTTGTCGCCAAAGGATATACACAAGATGAAGGGGTGTACTGTGAAGAAACCTTTGCCCCCACAGCCAAAATGGTAACTTTTTGACTAGTTATCTCCATTTCTGCTCATTTTGGATGGAAGATATACAGATGGATGTTAAAAGTGCCTTGATGTAACCGCAAGGGTTTCATTTTTTTGGAAAGAAACATCTGGTTTGTTGGTTGGTAAAGTCCTTGTATGGATGGTAAAGTCCTTGTATGGACTCAAGCAAGCTCCTCAAGCTTGGTATTTCAAACTTGATCAATACCGTAGAGATTCTAGAGTTAGAAAAACCTATTATGAACCCACTTGCTAAGTCAAAAATAGTGATGATGATATATTGATCTTATTTTGTCTATGTTGATGGTCTTCCCATCACCAAAAGAAATGCCAACAAGATTCAACAGGTGAAATTTGATATTTGATCTATTTTTGAAATTACTAAATAAAGTCTACTTCATTATTGTTTAGGTGTAGAATTTTTGCAATCTAAGCACGCTATATTTTTATCACAAGTCAAGTATGCCAAAGCACTCTTCAAAAAATTCAGAATGACTAAATGTAATCCTACATCTACACCTATGGAAGTTGGCATAAAACTCTCAACTTACACGGACTCACCACTAGTCACTGAGTCATTGTATTGGAAATTGGTTGGTAGTTTGAATTATCTTACTACCACCCAATCAGATATATGTTTTTTAGTGCTTTGTCTCTTTCTCAATTCATGTCTAATCCCGAAGAGTTACATTGGCAAGTTGCAAAATGAGTCCGTCAATATTCAAAGGGACCCTTGACTTTGGCATTCTATATCAGAGATCTATTGAATCCATGCTAGCAGAGCATATTGATTTCAATTAGGATGGATTAGGTGATACAAGGAAGTCAGAAATAGGTTATGTGTTCACTCTTAATTTAGGAAGGTATTTTCATGGCAAAGAAATCTACAACCTACAGTTGCGTTATCCTCCATTGACAAAAATGCAAGGCAGACTTCAGTACTGGTTGTGAGGCAATGTGGTTATGAAGAATATTGGTCGATCTTCAACTTGACCAAGCAGTGATAACCTCACTTTTCTGCGACAATCAGAGTGCTCTCAAAATGGCGAAAAATTTAGTCTATCATGCGATAACTAAGCATATTGAATTTCATCACAATTACATCGGATAGTTGGTTGACAATCAAGACAATTGCCTTTATTATTGTCCTACAACAAAGAAAATATTGACATAATGACAAAACCACTTGGTAATGATAAGTTCACTCATCATGCCATGTTGTTAAAAAGAAAGATAACTCCAGCTAGATTTTCATAATGGTGTAATGAGCTAACACATAAGATTTCACTCATAGTGCCATGTTAGAAGGAAAGCTAACTCCAACTAGATTTCCATCATGGTGTCATGTATTTGATGACAATGTGGCAGTGTTAGATGGAAAACTACTTTATGAAAACTAACACACATTAGCTTTTACTCATCGTGCAATGTTTTAAGAACGAAATCTAACTCCAGCTAGATTTCCATCATGGTGCATTGTGATTGATGACAATGTGGCTGTGCTAGATGAAAAAATACACTATGAAAGCTTACACACATTAGATTTCACTCACTGTGCAACGATTTAAGGATGGGATCTAACTTCAGCTAGATTTCCAACACAATCCAATGTGGTTGTGTTACATGGAAAACTACCTTATGAAAACTAACACACATTAGTTTTCACTCATCGTGCCATGTTGTTAAAATGAAAGCTAACTCCAGCTAGATTTCTATCATGGTGTAATGAGCTAACACACATAAGCTTTCCCTTATAGTGCCATGTTGTTAGAAGGAAAGTTAACTCCAGCTAGATTTCCATCATGGTGTAATGTATTTGATGACAATGTGGGTGTGTTAGATGGAAAAATATCTTATGAAGATTAACATACATTAGCTTTACTCACCGTGCAATGTTTTAAGAATGGAAACCAGCTCTAGTTAGATTTTCATCATGGTGCATTGTGATTGATAACAATGTGGTTGTGCTAGATGGAAAAATACACTATAAAAGCTTACACACATTAGATTTCACTCACCGTGCAATGATTTAAGGATGAAAGTTGATTCCAGCTAGATTTTCAACACGGTGCAATGTGCTTAATGACAATGTGATTGTGTTAAATGGAAAACTACCTTATGAAAGATAACACACATTAGCTGTCACTCATCGTGCCATGTTGTTAAAAGGAAATCTAAATCCAGCTAGATTTCCATCATGGTTTAATGAGCTAACAAACAAAAGATTTCCCTTATAGTGCCATGTTGTTAGAAGGAAATCTAACTCTAGCTAGATTTCCATCATGATGTAATGTATTTGATAAAAATGTGGCTGTGTTAGATAGAAAACTACCTTATGAAAGCTAATCGACATTAACTTTATTGACCGTGCAATGTTTTAAGGACGAAAGCTAACTGTAACTAGATTTCCATCATGGTGCATTGTGATTAATGACAATGTGGTTGTGCTAGATGGAAAACTACATTATGAAAGCTAACACACATTATAATTCACTTACTTTGCAATGATTCAAGGACGAAAGCTAACTCTAACTAGATTTCTATCATGGTGCTATGTGATCAATGACGGTGTGATTTTGTTGATAGAAAACTACCTTATGAAAGCTAACACACATTATCTTTCACTAATCATGCCATGTTGTTAGAATGAAAGCTAACTCCAGCTATATTTGCATCATGGTGTAATGTATTTGATGATAATGTGGCTATGTTAGATGAAAAGCTACTTTATGAAAGCTAACACACATTAGCTATTACTCATCGCGCAACGTTTAAAGAACGAAAGCTAAATCTAGCTAGATTTCCAACATGGTGCATTTTGATTGATGACAATGTGGTTGTGCTAAATAAAAAACTACATTATGAAAGCTAACACAAATTATATTTCACTCACCGTGCAACGATTAAAGGTTTAAAGCTAACTCCAGCTAGATTTCCATGACGGTGCAATATGACAGTGATGTTGTGTTAAATAAAAAACTACCTTATGAAAGATAACACAAATTAGCTTTCACTCATCGTGCCATGTTGTTAAAAAGAAAGCTAACTCCAGTTAGATTTTCATAATGGTGTAATGAGCTAACACATATAAGTTTTCACTCATAGTGCCATGTTAGAAGGAAAGCTAACTCTAGCTAGATTTTCATCATGGTGTAATATATTTGATGGCAATGTGGCAGTGTTAGATGGAAAGCTACCTTACAAAATCTAACCCACATTAGCTTTTACTTATCGTGTAATGTTTTAAGAATGAAAACTAACTCCAAATAGATTTCCATCATGGTGCACTGTGATTGATGACAATGTGGCTGTGTTAGATAAAAAACTACACTATGAAAGCTTACACACATTATATTTCACTTATCGTGCAACGATTTAAGGATGAAAGCTAACTTCAGCTAAATTCTCAACACTGCACAATGTGATTGATGACAATGTGGTTGTGTTACATGGAAAACTACCTTATGAAAGCTAACACACATTAGCTTTCACTCATCGTGCCATGTTGTTAAAAGGAAAGCCAACTCCAGCTAGATTTCCATCATGGTGTAATGAGCTAACACACATAAGCTTTCCCTTATAGTGCCATGTTGTTAGAAGGAAAGCTAACTCTAGCTAGATTTCCATCATGGTGTAATGTATTTGAGGACAATGTCACTGTGTTAGATGGAAAACTACTTTATGAAGGCTAACAGACATTAGCTTTACTCACCGTGCAATGTTTTAAGAATGAAAGCTAACTCCGGCTAGATTTCCATCATGGTGTATTGTGATTGATGACAATGTGGTTGTGCTAGATGAAAAAATACACTATGAAAACTTACACACATTAGATTTCACTCACCGTGCAACGATTTAAGGATGAAAACTTACTCCAACTAGATTTCCAACACGTTGCAATGTGCTTGATGAAAATGTGGTTGTGTTACATGGAAAACTACCTTATGAAAGCTAACACACGGTAGATTTCACTCATCGTGCCAAGTTGTTAAAAGGAAAGATAACTCCAGCTAGATTTCCATCATGGTGTAATGAGCTAACACACATAAGTTTTCCCTTATAGTGCCATGTTGTTAGAAGAAAAGCTAACTCCAGCTAGATTTTCATCATGGTGTAATGTGTTTGATAACAATGTGGCTGTGTTAGATGGAAAACTACCTTATGAAAGCTAACAGACATTAGTTTTACTGACCATGCAATGTTTTAAGAATGAAATCTAACTCTAGGTAGATTTCCATCATGGTGCATTGTGATTGATGATAATGTGGTTCTACTAGATGGAAAACTACACTATGAAAGCTTAGACAAATTAGATTTCACTCATCATGCAACGATTTAAGGATGAAATCTAACTTTAGCTATATTTTCAACATGGCGCAATGTGATTGATGACAATGTGGTTGTGTTACATGGAAAACTACTTTATGAAAGCTAACACACATTCGCTTTCACTCATTGTGCCATGTTGTTAAAAGAAAAGCTAACTCCAACTAGATTTCTATCATGGTGTAATGAGCTAACATACATAAGCTTTCCCTTATAGTGCCATGTTGTGAGAAGGAAAGCTAACTCCAACTAGATTTCTATCATGGTGTAATGTATTTGATGACAATGTGGCTGTGTTTGATGGAAAACTACCTTATGAAAGCTAACAGACATTAGCTTTACTCATCGTGCAATGTTTTAAGAACAAAAGCTAACTCCAACTAGATTTCTATCATGGTGCATTGTGATTGATGAAAATGTGGTTGTGTTAGATGGATAACCATACTATGAAAGCTTACACACATTAGATTTTACTCATCGTGCAATGATTTAAGTATAAAAGCTAACTCCAACTAGATTTCCAACACGATGCAATGTGATTGATGACAATGTGGTTATGTTCCATGGAAAACTACCTTATGAAAGCTTACACACATTAACTTTCACTCATCGTGCCATGTTGTTGAAAAGAAAGCTAATTCCAGCTAGATTTCCATCATGGTGTAATGAGGTAACACACATAAGCTTTCCCTTATAGTGCCATGTTGTTAGAAGGAAAGCTAACTCCAACTAGATTTTCATCATGGTGTAATGTATTTGATAACAATGTGACCATTTTAGATGAAAAACTACCTTATGAAAGCTAGCATACATTAGCTTTACTCACTGTGTAATGTTTTAAGAGCGAAAGATAACTCTAGCTAGATTTTCATCATGGTGCATTGTGATTGATGACAATGTGGTTGTGCTAGATAGAAAACTACATTATGAAAGCTAACACACATTATATTTCACTCATTGTGCAATGATTTAAGGATGAAAGCTAACTCCAGTTATATTTCCATCACAGAGCAATGTGATCGATGACAATGTGGTTGTGTTAGATGAAAAAATACCTTATGAAAGCTAACACACATTAGCTTTCACTCATCGTGCCATGTTGTTAGAAGGAAAGCTAACTCAAGCTAGATTTGAATCATGGTGTAATGTATTTGATGACAATGTGGCTGTGTTAGATGAAAAACTACCTTACGAAAGCTAACACATATTAGCTATTACTCACTGTGCAACATTTTAAGAACAAAAGCTAACTCTAGTTAGATTTCCAGCATAGTGCATGTTGATTGATGACAATGTGGTTTTGCTAAATGGAAAACTACATTATGAAAGATAATATACATTAGATTTCACTCACCGTGCAACGATTTAAGGTTGAAATCTAACTCCAACTAGATTTCCATCACGGTGCAATGTGATAATGTGGTTGTGTTAGATAGAAAACTAATTTGAGCTAGATTTTCATCATGGTGTAATGAGCTGACACACATAAGCTTTCACTCATTGTGCCATGTTGTTAGGAAGAAAACTAACTCCAACTAGATTTCCATCATGCTGTAATGTATTTGATGACAATTTGGTTGTGTTACATAGAAAACTATCTTATGAAATCTAACTCCAACTACATTTCCATCATGGTGCATTGTGATTGATGACAACGTGGTTGTGTTAGATGGAAACTACATTACGAAAGCTAACACATTAGATTTCACTCATCGTGCAATGATTTAAGGACTAAAGGTAACTTCAACTAGATTTTTGTCATGGTGTTATGTATTTGATGACAATGTGACTCTTTTAGATATAAAACTACCTTATGAATTCTAACACACATTAACTTTCACTCACCGTGCAATGTTTTAAAAACATAAGCTAACTTCAGCTAGATTTCCATCTTGGTGTAATGAGCTAACACAAATTTTCTTTCACTCATCATACAATGCTTTAAGAACGACAACTAACATGTTGTTAAAAGTTAAGCTAATTATAGCTAGATTTCCATCATTTTGTTATGTATTTGATAACAATGTGTTTGTTTTAGATAGAAAACTACCTTATGAAAACTAACACACATTAACTTTCACTCAACGTGCAATGTTTTAAGAACAAAAGCTAACTCTAGCTAACTTTCCATCATGGTGCAATGAACTAACACACAGTAGCTTTCACTCATCATGACATGTTGTTAGAAGGAAAGCTAATTCCAGCTAAATTTCCATCATGGTATAATGTAGGACAATGTGGCTGTGTTAGATGGAAAACTAACTTATGACAACTAACACATTAGCTTTTACTCACCGTGCAATATCTTAAGAATGAAAGGTAACTTCAAATAGATTTCCATCATAGTGAATTGTGATTGATGACAATGTGGTTGTGCTAGATGGAAAACTACATTATGAAAGCTAACACACATTAGATTTCACTCACCGTGCAATGATTTAAGGATGAAAGCTAACTCCAACTAGATCTCCATTGCGGTGCAATGTGATTGATGAAAATGTGGTTGTGGTAGATGAAAAACTACCTTATGAAAGCTAACACACATTAACTTTATCTCATCGTGCCATGTTGTTAAAAGTAAAACTAACTCCAGCTGGATTTCCATCATGGTGTGATATATTTGATGACAATGTGGTTGTTTTATATAGAAATCTACTTTATGAAAACTAACACACATCACCTTTCACTCACAGTGCAATGTTTTAAGAACGAAAGCCAACTTAAGCTAGATTTTCATCATGGTGCAATGTGATTGATGACAATGTGGTTGTGTTAGATGAAAAACTACCTTAACACACTTTAGCTTTCACTAACTGTGCAATGTTTTAAGAGCGAAAACTAACTCCATCTAGATTCCATCATGGTGCAATGTGATTGATGACAATGTAGTTGTGTTAGATGGAAAATTTCCTTATGAAAGCTATCGCAGGTTAGGTTTCACTCACCATGCCATGTTGTTAGAAGGAAGCTAACTCCACTAGATTTCCATTATGGTGTAATGTATTTGATGACAATGTGGGTGTGTTAGATGACAAACTACCTTGTGAAAACTAACATAGATTAGCTTTTAGTCACCATGCAATGTTTTATGAATGGAAACTAACTCCAACTAGATTTCCATCATGATGTAATGTGATTGATGACAATGTGGTTCTGTTAGATAGAAAACTATAGTATGAAAACTAACACACATTAAATTTCATTCATCGTGCAACGTTTTAAGAATGGAAGCTAACTCTAGATAGATTTCCATTACATTCATACACATACATCAATAATATAAGTGCCATGTCCAAAGTCAAATAGGAATTTGGTGGTTTTATCTAAGTTGATATCTGTCATTCTCTAATACTTCTTGGATCTCTTATTTTTATCTCTTCATATATATTTTATGTAATTTATATGTAAATTCCCTTTTGCTAGCGCGCACAAGATGTAGGGGAACAATGTTTTGTGGCATACGAAAGGGATACCCTAATGTTTTGAATTATTGCAACTATAATACCTTTTTGAACATACACTTCATATGGTTTAACCTTAATTACAAACTACAATTCCAATGTCTTACAGAAATTGGGAGGAGTTACAATGGAAAATATAATTTTGATAAGAGGGACTATGTTAACCTCCTAATTAATGGTCAAGTTATTGGACTAGGAAGGGTTGAATCTACAGATACTACAACTCATTACGGTGGAGAAAGGCTTAATGTAGGTTATGTTATGGTTTTGATAATTGGTGTTATTGAACCACATTTGATTGTGGAAGATATTGATGAAGGGGACTTACATCCATGGAAGATCATAGATTTGAGGCATAACAAAGGTAAATCAAAATCTTGAAGCACATGTTAAGTGTTTTTGATAGTACATTGCTTGTTATTTTTTAGCAAATACTAAGTTTGTTTAATTTGTTGTATATGTGCAAATCTCTTTTCTACATTTTCTATTGGAGACAAGGTATATCTTTTGCAATGTGGAGTGACGGTGGGTGAAGGCTCCATATTCAATACAAAGATTGGTCATAAGGTGCATGGAAGTATGGTAAATAAAGGATCCATAGTGGTTAACATTGAGAAGGTGTTAAAACATGATGCTCTTTTGCCACATCCAACATGATTTGAAAATACACTAGGGGTGCATCGGGATCTTATGAGATTTTGTCAGAATCAGATTTGGAACCTCATTGTCATGATCATCAAGTAAATGCTCCCCAAGATAGTCTTACATTCACATGCAAAAAGTTTTCTCTTACACATGAGTGCACGGGAACAAGCATGTGCATTGCCAAAGGGATCATAGTTAATGTCTGTGATGATGACATGGTTGAGGGTGAAAGGTTAGGTGAAAAGGAATTCAGTGTTTTTGTGGAAGACATAGAAAGAAATTGTGAAAGATGTAGGATTGGAGATAAGTCTATACATTGTTTGGTTAGATGGTCAATAAATGAGTTGGTGGACAATGAAGGTGAGATTACAAGGGTGAATGAAAATTTCAAGGAGGCACCCAATGAAATGGTGGTATGTGATCATATAGAGGACACAAGTCCCTTAAACACATGGGATGGTGATATTTATAATGAAAAATATCTAGAATCAATTTCTATGCACGTGACGAGGCCATATAAAAGGATTAATTGAGTTGTGGCTACAAAAAAAGTTAGAAAATTTCAAATACAGAGAGATGAAGAGAAAGAAACCAACTTTTGGCAGCGGATGAATGTTGCAAGCAAGATTGTCTTCAACATGTGGATAGGAAAGCCACTGCAACTAATAGAAGGGATATGGAACTCTTAAAAAAATGACATTAGGAAATTTGCCTTGAATTCACTCCTTTCCAACACAATCATGTCAAAGAGCCATGGCCATGGCCTACTTCCTACTGTTAGGAAAGTAAAGGACATGAGGTTTAATGGAGATATTATTTGTAAGAAAGCATGCTACAAGATACATAATATTCCTCAAAGCACCTTCTATACTTACCAACATAACTTCCAATAAGGACATGTCAAAGGAATTCATGGTAACACCAACAAATGCAAACCACGTGCACATACTATGGCAACCATAGAAATGTTGCACAAAATTTTCATGGATAATTCAGATTTTTCACTAAACCAAACACAACAAGTTGAAGAAGATGGAATGTCTGATCCTTTAATACTGCTGCCATCAACGTACACCCAAAGTTCTTTGTTAAAAGAGATCAATGAGTCTCTTCAAGAGCTCAATTTTCCATCAATATCACAACAAACAACGAGCAAGATTTGGAATACTCATTTTCTATATGTTGCATTCTCAAAGAACACTAACTTCAGTAAATGTAGTGAATGTATCGTGTTGAAAGCACAGATGAAGACAACGACTACAAAAGAGCTGGAAGAAAAGGCATGAGCTAGACTGAAGAAACATAACAAGATTGTTATGTGTGGAAGATATTGCTACTATGCCCATAGAATTAAATGTCAGAGCGGTATCCAAAGGAATACTTGAGCATTATCCATGATAAAATGGACAAAACAAAAACTTCAATCCCAAGATTATATGTCAAATCAAAATCTGTTGCAGGAACAAACTTGGGTTTGTCGTTTTCAGGTGTGCTAAAACATGGGCATAACACATGAGGTTTTGGTCATTTATCCCTACCATTTGTACACATGGGATAACAATTTACGAGTACATCTCTTGCAAAGTTCTTGAGGGACCTTGAAGACCCACACCTTGATATGTATGGTGATTTGCTTTATGAGAGTGGAAGTTCAAGAAACCCACTTTCAAATGCATTACTTCAAAACTCTATTTACTCAAAATGCAGAGTGTACAAGGATGCTTTCCTATCTTTAAATGGAAGCTCAAAAAATCAAAATCTTGATTTTAAACCTCTTCCTCCTCATTTATTGTTACAATTGGACAATGTAGCTAGTGATAATAAGAATCATTATATTTTCATGTTTCTATCGCTATTAACTGCACTTGGTGTCTTCATCACTATTGAGGTTGGGTTCTTGCTTGTGGGGCACACCCATGAAGACATAGATGGAACCTAGGGAAGAATGTCTTCCAACTTGAAAAGTACAGATATATATTTTTTATCTGAGATGATGGATACATATTGCACAATAGAAGAAAAATAGTCGTTTCCACCTAAACTTATTGGCAAAGTGTATGACTCCAAAAGTTTTCTTAATGGGTACATCAAGGAGGGGAAAAATGCACTATTTGGACATCTTAATGTCCAGTACTTCCAATTTCTTGTACTCAATGATGTTCTAGTTATGAGGTATAAAGAATCCATCAGAGACATTAAGTGGTCAGAACCAGTTGAGTTGTGGAATATAGATGATGAAGGTCGACCTATATTGCCCACAGGGAAGCCATCTTTCTTACGTCCCAAAGACAATGATGTTTATTTAAAAGAAATAAAGGAAGGAATAACATCATACATAAAAATGTGGAAAGAGACTATTGGCAATGAGAATTCACCAATTGTTACAGAGGAATGGAATAAAGAACTAGATTATTGGAAAATATTTCTTGATGCATTAGATGGAATCTATAATGACCATATACCCTTGGATGAAAGTGATTCTTTTTTTGATGATTTTTCGCCCAAGATGAGGAAAAATGTTAACGTTGATGGTAATGCACTCCATGCAATATCAAGTATTATGGATGTAGATTTCGATAATGTGACAGATGAACCGGTATATGTTGGACCCAAGTGCAACAAGCCAAAGACAACATTCGATCCTAGAACTGATGTAGAGAAAAGGAAGCTGTTTCTTGTTAGAGCAGGAAATGAGGATGAAGGAGAAATTATTTGGATGGAAAAATCCACCTCAGATATCTTCCAGGATGATGACAGCGAGACCCTTCATGTAAAGATTGATTGGTGGCAGCCTAGTTTAGGGAAATACAAGGGAAATATTTTAGAACAATATTGGGTGCCAAATCCTGATGACACAAAACTTGGATCTATTCCAATTAATACCATAGTTTGGGCATGGATGCCAAAGAAAGAAGATTGCAGGAAGACTAAGATAAATAAATGTGGTGTACAAGCTATACTTGATCTGCTTGAGCGGATATAAAGAGATTAGGTGGACATGATTTATGAATGTAATTTTTCTTTTTGAATGAATTTTAGTATACATGAAGAAACATTTTTCAATGTTTGTAGTATAATAAATACTATTCAAGCTACTTTTTGAGGAATTTTATATTATTTACTGCATATATGAAAATTTCACTTCAATTTCAATGTTAATTCATGTGATGATACTTTATGCAAACTAGCTAACACCATTCAAATTTCAACTTTTCAATTTGTCTTTTAGATCAACACAACATGTCACTATATCAAATGTGCATAATTATATTCATTAATGCATGTACAAAATCGTTACCTTATTTATTATTAGCTTTTGCTCACTCTCTTCAATACCACTTTGAGCTTTTCATTTTGTTCCCTTGATGATTGGTGGAGTGTCCACTCGAAACGTAGGGATGTTTCAATACACAATTTAATTCCATAAACTCTCTTTGTCATTATGATTAACTGTGGAAATCTTCATCCTCAAGCTGTACTTGATCTGCTTGAGAAAATATAAGGAGTTTAGGTGGAGATGATTAATGAATGTAATTTTGCTTTTTGAATGACTAATTAATATACATGAAGAAAAATATGTCATTGTTTGTAGTATATCAAATTTTCTCTTCAAGCTACCTTTTGAGGAATTTTATATTATTTGCTACATATATGAAAATTTTGGTTCAACTTCATGTTAATTCATGTGATGATACTTTATGCGAATGCACCTAAAAACATTTTATGGACTTGCTTTGTGAGTAAATGTAAGGAACTTGCAATAAGGTTTGAAGTGAGTTTTCCCTATTATTCGTTATTATAGTTGTTATAAATTTAATTGTACTACTATGTTGCATTCACATTCATAACTATATTTTCTCGTGTAGACTTTAAAGTGGTGCCAACTTTGTACTAGTATATTAACTTATACTCAATAAATACAGTACTAACATTTTGAGTGTGTAGGTTTTATCAGTTTGTCATCATTGTGATTGATTTTTTGGATTAAACTGTGTGAATGTTTTTCAGACCAATGTTTTGAGTGGACACTCCACCCATGCTTGTTATGGGAACCATGAAAAACTCATTGTGGACTGAAAATATTTCACATAACTTAATCTAGAAAATCAATCATTAAGTAGTAACATCATGTTAGCTTTAATTCATGTTAGACATTATCATCAAATACATTGCATTATAAAGACAATTTAATCCATGTGAGATTTAATGCTGATCATAATGCACTGCATGGAATATAAGTTTTATGGATGGAGATTTTGATAATGTGACAGATGAACTGGTATATGTTGGACCCAAGTGCAACAAGATAAAGCCAAGATTCAATCCTATGATCGAATTTGAGAAAGGAAATATGTTTCTAGTTAGATCATGAGCTGATGATGAAGGAGGGATGATTTGGATGACAAAAACCACCTCATATATCTTCCAGAATGATGAAAGTGAGACTCTTCATGTAAAGGTTGATTGATGGAAGCCTAGTTCAGGGAAATACAAGGGAAAATTTTAGAACACTATTGGGTATCAAATCTTGATGACACATGACTTGGATCTATTCCAGTTAATACCATAGTTTGGGCATGGATGCACAAGAAAGAATATTACATGAAGAACACGATAAATAAATGTGGTGTACAAGTTGTAATCGAGTTGCTTGACTGAATATAAGGATATTAGGTGGAGATGATTCATGAATGTAATTTTCTCTTTGAATGAGTTATTAATATACAAGAAGAAGCACTTTTCAATGTTTGTTGTATATCAAATATTCTCTTCAAGCCTTTTTTTGAGAAATTTTATGTTATTTACTAATATGGAAATTTTGGTTCAACTTCTATGTTAATTCAAGTGATGGTACTTTATGTGAATTAGATAACAACATTCAATTTTTAACTTTTCAATTTGTTTTTTACATAAGCTCAACATGTCACCATATCAAATGTGCATAATCATATTCAATAATGAACCTTAAAACATCTTCTAGACTTCCTTTGTGAATAATGTAAGACACTTGCAATAAGGTTTGAAGTGACTTTTCCCTATTATTTATTATTATAATTGATATAAATTTAATTGTTCTACTCTGTTGCTTTCTAATTAATATTATATTTTCTTCTGTAGACTTTAGTGTGGCGTGAACTTTGTATTAGTGCAATATCTGATACTAGACAGTAGTAACATTTTCAGAGTGTAGGCTTTCACAGTATCATTGTGAATGATTTTCTGGATTAAGTTGTCAGTGAGTTTTTCAAACCAACATTTTAAGTGGGCACTTCACGCATGTTCTTCGGGGGAACAATGTAAAATTCATTATGGTTTGAAAAGA
>LPNX010967311.1:36641-51204 GCA_001517045.1 Pseudotsuga menziesii | reverse complement strand
TATCTTGCCTGCACATATAGTGTAGCAGCTCAAAGTTTACGATTGCCCGGTTGATAATTAAATTGAGGTTAATTAAGCAACATTAAAATTGACCAACAGTGTTGTTTGAGTATTACTGAAAACTTTATTCATGTTTTCTTTAAACTTCTTTAGTTTATGCCCTAACAAACTTTCTTCCACCACTCGGTCGTTACTTCTGGTCATGACATTAACTGATGACAGTTAAATTTCCTCAGTAGATTCATCTTTAGTAAGTCCCAAAGTAGGTACCCAATCCCATAATACCATAGTGGTTTCACTGTTTGTTTGTTCCATCTCATTAGCTTGGGTTTTGTCTTCTTCAGTATCTGCGAGCAGGTTATATAACCATTGGTTCCTAACTTGAGTTCTTGAATTAATCCACTGTGGAAAACTTTTTTCATACTGATGTTCTTCGAGAAAAGTACAGAAGTGATCCATGCCTAGTTCATTAAAACTCAAAACACTAGAATTATGCACAGGTGGTTGGGGCTATTTACTCTCTTCCCTTTTCTTGTAATAAGGGTTGAATGGATTTCTATATGGACTAATGCCCTTATCATTTTCTAAGTCCACTGGCTTGTTGGAAAATTTATGCGCCATATTCACTACATTATCTAGCTCATTAGAGTGTTCTTGTTTGGCATTAGTTAACAACAAAGGCATTTTTATTTTGGTATGTTTCAACTCAGGTTCTAGAGTATTCCTTTTGATACTATTTGTATATTCCTCTACTTTCTACCAACGTTACTTTACCGGTCATTTTTATAAATATTTCTATTGGTAGATAAAGTGTTGTAGTATAATATTCTACTAGAGACACTTCAGCTGGTATTGTCACAACACTAAAGATATTAAATAAAGTGGTGAATCTATGATTAAAGTCTTAAAACTTTTCTTTATCTCCCATCCTCATAGATAGTAATTATTTCTTGAGAGTGGCTACAATTTTCTGGTTGCCAAATTTACCTAAGAATGCATTTGCAAAACCATCCCAATTTAATATTGAATCAGCTTGCAAACAAAAATACCATGATAATGATTTAGGTTTGAAGGTATATTGAACAAGTCTACCAACAACATCTTTAAGTTCAACATTTAAAAGATTCAAATCTAGATAAAAACCCTGTAGGTGATCTTCAGCAGAAACACCCTTTCCGAGATCAAATCTTGCTAAAACCTTTTCTAGGTGTTTAGGTAAGCCATGCAATGGAGAAGCTAGGTTGATTGCCATTATTTATCTCCACACAGGTCGATTTAAATCAGCCATGATTCGAGGTGGAAACTGTCGAATATTGAAACTGCAGGGGTTTCTAGATCTAATTGATCCAGAGGCTGGAAATCTTCTTAGATGGATAGGTTTACCAGTTCTTCCAAATTTTAGTAAAGAATCGAACCCTTAGTGTATGAGGGTAATTTCCTGGAATCTCTCCTTCTAGGTGAAGCAAGAATAAATTTTAACCACCTAAGTTTCTTGACATAGGATCTTGTATGTCTCCTAAACATATATACTTCTTCAAATGGGAAAACATACAAACGTTTTGATTCTTCTTCCCAAGANAAGCAAGAATAAATTTTAACCACCTAAGTTTCTTGACATAGGATCTTGTATGTCTCCTAAACATATATACTTCTTCAAATGGGAAAACATACAAACGTTTTGATTCTCCTTCCCAAGAACCTATGTGTTCTTTTTCTTTAAATTTGGGAATAAAATATTTTCGGATGATGTCCTAGTGTAATCTTCTTTGAAAACTGGATTTTATCTACCATCCATGCATGGGTTGGTTGCCTCCTTCTATATCCAATTTTGTTGATTCCTGGAAAAATACAATGTACCAAGCAATAGGGATTCTCCCCGGTGAATGATTGCAATTAGATAAGACACCATTTGGTGTGGGGAATCCGTCTGTTTCACGGTTCTAGATACCATATATTAAGTTTTTTAATCTTTTATTGGTCATGGACTAGTCCACTGTTTATAACATTTTTGTTTAAAGAATGATATGCAGGTGCCTAAGCTAAATGTAGGTCTAATCTAGATCTAAAACTAAACTATCATATCCTTGAACAGGGAGAAAATTTAGAGTTCAGAGTAATATGCTGTAAATGCTCATAAAGGTCTAACAGATAGTCGTACAAACACAATAATCACATTCACAACAGAAAGAATACTAGAGGTATCTCTAATATAATTAAACCATTTATTAACCTGTTAACAAAGACATTTATACAGACAACAAACATTCATGACCAAGGAAATATTTCTAGGAGGTTAGAACAATGTCACTGTATGATGTATAGAAGCAAGAAGAAATAGTTATAGAGTATGCATTCCACACTTTCCGTTTAAATCTCTGCGGAGGACCATTAGCGAATTCCATGGATTTCGAAAGTTCATTTCCCAGTTCTTGTTGAATCAACACAATTTTTCTTCATCATAGATCTAATTTCAAGTAGATCTTAGACATTGAAATATGCCTCCCTTTAACCAATTCCACAAATATGAGATATTTATTTCATTCGTGCTAGTTAAAACAACAGAATTATTAAGGACCGTTGATCTAAATCTTCCATGAATCTTAACCATTATAATTTTAATGATATGTCCAATTTATTTAAATAAAGCAAAAACACGATGATTAGTGCCCTTCTAAGAAAGCAAATATTTATTTTAACTTTCAGGAAAAATATTTCTCATTTTCCCCAATGGTTCATAGTAAAAAAAATAGAGGTTGGACGGCTCAGATCAACTCAAATATGAATCGGGTTTGATTTGAACCATTAGTTCATGCAACTTTGACAACTCCTTTCCTCTTCTGCCCTTCCAAAAAGTGAAAATCGGGTTCACCAATCTTATCAAGTTAAAATTTTACTTGTCCACCTCCTCATTCCTACTTCCTATTTTTTGCTTCCACATTTTCTTGGATGTTGGATCTATGGAGACTCATCCCTAAGCATTGATATGTAGATCACAGAATGAGGAAAATGTGAATCTAATTTTTTCACAACCAAAATTCTAACATTCTACCTTCGTTTTCCCACTTCCTCCATTATGAAGCCTTCATATCCATTGATCTATGCAGGGTGATTCTAAACCGTCGATTTATGGAGAAATCAAAAAATAGAAGGTCAAACTTTTCTGAAATTAAACTTTAACTTTTTCTCCTCCACCTTTTCGCTTCCGCCCTTCCGGAAAGAAAAAATTGGAAAGAGGGTTTGCCAATGTGTTCTAAATTTAAACTCAATTCTTCTGCATCCGCATTTTTGCTTCCACACTACAAATCCTTTTTTAGTCATTGATCTTTGTGGAAACTTTATAAACCATCGGTCTATGCAAAAATTGGAACTCGGGATTCCAACCTTGACTTGAACAAAACATACATCTTTCACTTCTGCTTTTCTGCTTCTGCCTTTTCTTTTCAACCTTTCCAAGCCGTTGATTTGCGTGGAACCTTTTGGACCATTGGATATATGCGGAAGTCAAAAATAGGGTTTGTAACCTTTTCATAAGAGAAACTTGGCTTCTCCAACTAGGCACTTCTCCTCCCTCCATTTCTTGGTCACTAGATCTTGATCGGAGCGATTCTCAACCGTTGATCTTAAATCAAAGAATATTTTCTTGTAAGGATTGTTTCTTGGTAGTGCCTAAGTAATTTTTTACTAGAATCACAGTTCAGGATTACGGAAAAACCTTCTTCTTGAGCTTCTAGGAAAGACTAAGTGTGCAGAGAAGGCTTAACTAAGTTGGGCAACAAGAGCAGGCGTGTTTTAAAAAAAAAATGGAAGGAGGGGCCCTAACATGTAAAAATTTTGGGAAATAAATTGCAACAGCAACACTTGGCAACCAGCTGGCGAACAAATATATATGAAAAAAAATTCTTTGAACAACAATATTTCCATATGGTATCGCATTGTGAGTGTTCAATGATTACTTACAATCATTTCTTGAGACTTCTTTAAACTATATTTGTAGAGGGATGAAACTTTTCAAACATCACATTTTATACCATTTGTTTAGGGGTAGGGTAACCAAGAGCTCAGTGTATTGATGACTCTCCTGGGGTCAAAGTATGAAGTTGATTTTACCCCCTGTCCTAAAGTTTCCATCAGATAAGACTCCATAGGATCGTAGCAGAGTAAGACATATGTATTTGTTTATTCCTCATTTTGATGCTATAAGCATTATTTTGATGCTTTATTTGTGACTGAAAAAGTATTCTGAGTGTTCCTTTTACTTTGAGAAATTGGTACAGGTTCTTTCGTCCATAATGTCCTTTTGTGTGAATGCAAACTTTATTTTCTTATCAAGCTCATGGATGAAGAAGAATCGTTCTGATATTTGGTGTTTTGACAGCCCTTTTGTTTTAAAGGTTTATTTCTTCTGCATTATTTCTTTAATTCAAGACTGAATATTTAAGAAAACTGACTATTTAATCTAATCCTTTTGCCCTTCTTTTATTTGTATAAATGGGATCATTTTGAATACCATACATCCATCAAACATGCTTCCTTTCCATGTGTCCATCCTGATAAGATNCTAATCCTTTTGCCCTTCTTTTATTTGTATAAATGGGATCATTTTGAATACCATACATCCATCAAACATGCTTCCTTTCCATGTGTCCATCCTGATAAGCTTCCTGAGACAGGTATTAATTTGAGAATGGATTAAACCCCAAGATAGTACAACATAACTCATTAGTCTTGGTTATTTCACAGGGGTTATAATAATTCAAATTTGAACTTGAAAACTAGCTTTCCTTTCCATCATCTGTCAATAGTTAAATAATATCATTATGATTGAACTTTATAATCTTCTCTTTTCCATAAGAAATTCTTGACATCCAATGATTTCAAGTTTAATTAGATTCCTATACTTCCACACACCAAAAATTGAGTTGGTTTATTAAAAGCAAACAAACTAAGACTATGAACTAGGGCGAAACATACAGAAAAATAAACAACTGGAAAACAAAATCAATAACAACAAGTTTATTTAATTACAATGGTTTCTAGATTCTGGGGAAAGTACTACTTGAGATCAGAACCAAGCTTCCTTAGATCCTTTTGGATCAAAGGCTCTTGTTTAGGGTGTGTTGCTGAAAAGGATTTTGTCCAAAGTTATAAAAAACTTTCATAACCCTTTCCATACTTATGAACACATATTTCATTAAATTTGGAAATATTTTATTACAAGAACAATGCTTGAAATGAGTTTTTAGGCTATTTTGGAATTCTAGATCCACTGTTTAATTACAAATTTAATGAAATATGTGTTTATGGCTTCATACTCAGCGATGTCATTAGTGCATTCCACAAAAAAATATATAATAGACCACATATATTCTAAATGTACTATATTACAGTTAATCTCATCAGCTCGTGAGAATTTAAGGATATTGGACTGTGTTACTAATTCAAACCTANAAATATATAATAGACCACATATATTCTAAATGTACTATATTACAGTTAATCTCATCAGCTCGTGAGAATTTAAGGATATTGGACTGTGTTACTAATTCAAACTTACTTTTTCTAGCTTCATGATTTTCTAGTTCACATCCAAAAAGAGATTTCCCAAAACTCAATACAAGAATTTCACATGTTCATTCTTCACATATAACTAAGTTACATTATAGGTCATGTGTGGTTCCCTCTGTATTTTAATTTGGTTTTGAGTATTATTGTATGGTAGCAATAGGTAAGACAAATCAATTGCAAAAAATTGATTAATTTTCGTTGACCAATCCCTACTTAAAATTAGTCCATATGCTTAGGGTATATCCACTACCATAACATCTATAAACTGACAAGCTTTGGGATCTGTAGATAATCAAATCAAAATATCTTTTATTTCCCCTATGACTTTAACAGCAGATCTATCTAAGATGGGGAATATGGTGCAGGTTGGCCATTAATATTTTTACATATTGAAAGTGCCATTACATTTTATGAATACCCATAATCTACCAAACAATTATGCACATTATGATTAAAAATTTCAAATGACATAAAAAAAGGTAAAGTCTGAGATCTAGATTTTCCTCCAATGCTTGCTTCATTTACTTCATCATCAGATTTAATAGCTTCTAGGACACTGTTGAGTTGTGGATTAGAAGCTTCTAGAAGTTTCTTCCTTTGCTGAGGAAAAATACATAATTCAAATAAAGAGATGGTTTCTTTTGTTTTCCTAATGTCTTCTATGATATCATGACCCATTACCTATTCTTTAGTAGTCTGGGTTCTATATTCCAAAGTTTCCACAGGTTTATTAAGTGTTGTCTTGATTGACTTGTAAACTACTGGGATTGTCTCTTTCATATTTATTGGATTAGGCTTAGGTGTTGTTTGATTATTACTAAGAAATTTCTTCATGGTTTCTTTAAACTTCTTTATTTTAGGTAGCAATAAGATTTTATCCACCACTGGCCCTTTACTTCTAGTCATGACATTAACTAATGAACCTTGACTTTCCTCAGTAGATTCANCATGGTTTCTTTAAACTTCTTTATTTTAGGTAGCAATAAGATTTTATCCACCACTGGCCCTTTACTTCTAGTCATGACATTAACTAATGAACCTTGACTTTCCTCAGTCGATTCATATTCACTAAGCCTCAAATTAGGTGCCCAATCCTATCATACCATAGTGGTTTGTTCATTTTTTTATTCTTTCTCGTTGGTTTGGGTTTTCTATTCTTCAGTGTCTTTTAGTAGGGTATCTAACCATTTGTTCTTAACGAAAGTCATTGAATTAATCCACCATGGAAAACTTTTTTTAGAATGATTTTCTTGGTGAAAAGTACAAAAGTGATCCATGCCTACTTCATTAAAACAAAACACAAAAGAATTATACAAAGGTGGTTGGGGTTCTTCAATATCTTCCCTTTTCTTGTAATAAGTGTTGAATGTATTTCTATATGGACTAACTCCCTTATCCTTTTCGAAATATACTACCTTGTTTGACAATTTATGCACCATCTTCACTACATTATCTAGCTCATTATAATGTTCTTGCTTGGGATTAGTTAACCGCAAATGAATTTTTCTTGTTGTATGTTTCAACTCAGATTCTAGAGTATTCCTTCATATACCATCTAGATCTGCCTCTACTTTCTTGGTTTTCTCATAGTTTTCTACCAATGTGACTTTACCAGAACTTTTTACAAACATTGCTATTGGTGGATAAAGTGTTCTAGTGTAATAATGTACTAGAGACTCATCAGTTGGTCTTGTCGCACCAGTAAAGATATTCAATAAAGTGGTGAATCTCTTATTAAAGTCTTGGACCTTTTCTTTATCTCCATCCTCATAGACAGTAATTCTTTAATGAGAGTGGCTACAATTCTTTTGTTTCCAAATTTACCTAAGAATTCCTTTGCCAAACCATCCCAATTTAATATTGAATCAGTTTGAAAAATAAAATACCATGATAATTATTTAGGTTCAAAGGTATACTAAAAAAGTATGCAAACAACATCTTCATCTTCAACATTTAAAAGATTCAAATCCAGATAAAAATCCTGTAGGTGATGTTCAGCAGAAACACCCTTTCCACAATCAAATCTTGGTAAAACCTTTTCTAGGTGTTTGGGTAGGTCATATAATGGAGCAGCTAGGTTGAGTGGCATTATTTCTCTCCATGCGGGTTGATTTATAAAATCCATGATTCGAGGTGGAGAATGTGGAATATTGAAACTACAGGGGATTCTAGATCTAGTTGATCCATAGCCTAAACAATTTCTTGGATGGATAGGTCTACCAGTTCTTCCAAATTTTCAACAACAATTGAACCCTTAGTGAATGAGGGTACTTTCTTGGAAGCTTTCCTTCTAGGTAAATAAGGATAAACTTTTAACCCCCCAATTTTCTTGACGTAGAATCTTGTATGTATCCTTAAAAGATCTACTTCGTCAAATGGGATAGCATACAAACGTTCTAATTCTTCTTCGCAAGAACCTGTCTATTCTTGTTCTTTAAATTCAGGAATAAAATTTTCAGGGAAAATATTTACGGATGATGTCCAAGTGTAATATTCTCTAAAAATTGGATTTCCTCTACCAGCCATGCACGGGCTGGTTCCCTCCTTCTACCACCAATTTTGTTCATGCCTAGAAAATTCCCAGGTACCAAGTAGTAGGGAGTCTCCTCGAAGAATGATCCCAATTATATCAAGAACCATTTGGTGTGGGGAAACCATCTGGTTCACTATTCTAGATACCGTAGATTGATTTATTTAATTTTTTACTAGTTATAACCCAGTCTACCATTTATAATATTTTTGTTTAAAGAATGATATGCACGTTCCTAAGCTAAATGTAGGTCTAATCTAGATCTAAAACTAAACTATTTTATCCTTGGATAGGGAGCAAATTTAGAGTTCAGAGTAATATACTGTAAATGTTCATAAATATCTAACAGATAGACATACCAACACAATAATCACATTCACAGTAGAAAAAATACCAGAGGTATCTCTTATATAATTAAATCATTTATTACCCTATCAACACAGACATTTATATAGAAATTAGACATTCCTGACCAAGGAAATAGTTCCAGGAGGTTAGAACAATTTCATTGTATGATGTACATAAGAAATAAGAACTAGTTCTACAGTATGCATTCCACACATTCCGATTAAATCTCTACATATGCCCTCTAACCAATTCCTCATATTTCAAAAGTCCATTTCCATGTGCTTATTGAATCAACAGAATTTCTCTCCGTCGTAGATCTAATTCTGAGAAAATATCAGTTGTTGAAAGATGAAACCCATTAACCAAATCCAAAGATCTGAGAGAATTATTTCATTCACGCAAGTTATAACGGAGGAATTCTTCAGAACTGTTGATCTATATCTTCCATGAATCTCATCCATATAAAACTGCAACCTTTACCAGATCTCGCAATCTCCCATCCTAACTTGGTGAACCCTAGTACCCCAAATACATAAAGAGAACATCATGAGAGATATATTTGATCTATNTCATCCATATAAAACTGCAACCTTTACCAGATCTCGCAATCTCCCATCCTAACTTGGTGAACCCTAGTACCCCAAATACATAAAGAGAACATCATGAGAGATATATCTGATCTATAAACAACAATAATTTTTCAATGGAGGATGTAACTGATCATCGTACTTTCAAGTATAAGTTTAATGATATGTGTTGTTTATTCAAACATAATAAAGCCACTATGATTAGTGCCTTGTTAAGGAAGAAAATATTTAGTTTAAGTTTTGGGAAAAGGATTTTTTATTTTCCCCAATGGTTTATAGTAAAAACAAAACAAAGGTTGGATGGTTCAGATCATCTCAATAATGAATTGGGTCTGATTTGAACCGTTATATCACACAGCCTTGATAGCTGCTTTCCACTTCTATGCTTTTAGAAAGTGGAAATTGGGTTCACCAATTTTATCAAGTTAAAATTATACTTTTCTGCCTCCACATTTCCGCTTCCTATTTTCTTCGTCCACATTTTCTTAGTCATTGGATCTATGTAGACTCATCCCTACCTGTCAATATGCGGATTGTGAAAGGAAGAAAAGCAGACTCTAATTTTTTCACAACCAAAATTTTAACTTTTTGCGTCCATTTTTCCTCTTCCACCATTTCGAAACCTTATGTGTCATTGATCTAAGTGGGGCGATTCTAAAACGTCGATCTATGTGGAAATCGAAAAATGAAAAGTCAAAGTTTTCCGAAATTAAACTTTAACTTTGTTTCCTGTGTGTTCCACTTCTTGCCTTCTGGAAAGCAAAAATCGGAAAGCGGGCTTTCCAATGTGTTCAAAATTTAAATTCAATCCTTCCTCTTCCACATTTTTTCTTTCGCACTTTTGATTCTTTCTGAGCCATTGATATTTGGGGAAGCATTCTAAACCATCGATCGATGAGGAAATTGGAACTCCAGATTCCAAGATTTACTTGACCAAAACCTGCATCTTCTTCTTCCTCCCTTTACTTTTCTACCTTTTCAAGCCGTTGATTTTCATGGAACCTTTCTAGACTGTTGGATCTATGCATAGGTCAAAAATCAGGTTTTTTACCTTTTCATAAGCAAAGCTTGGCTTCTCCAAATCCACACTTTCGCTCTAGCCATTTCTTAGCAGTTAGAACTTGATTGGAGTGATTCTCAGCGATTGATAATAAATCAAAGTGGATTTTATTGTAAGTCTTGTTTCTTGGCCACACCTAAGTACTTTTTTACCATAATCACACTTAAGTATTAGGGAAAAACCTTCTCCTTCAGCTTCTAGGAAGAACTAAGTATGAAAGGAGGGATTAAATGAGTTGGGAAACAAGAGCAGGCATTATTTTAAAACAAAAAATTCAAGGAGGGGCCCTAAAATGTAAATATTTTGGGGAAGCAGTTACAACAGGAACACAACCCTAAATTTTTAAAATTCTTGGCTTCTCATGACCATTTCAGGACACAGGTTAAAGGTAGGTCTAAAGCAATTTTTCCCTTTTTCTTAGTCTCTATTTGTAATTTTTGTAAGAAATTTTATTTGGGGGTTTGTTTGAATGGAAAAACTTTTTTAATAATCATATAGATCATATAAACCCTAAATTATGTTTAAAATATTATTTTGTGAGCACATTGCAAGCAGATCGTTGGTGATTCTAGTCTCATTCGGCTTCCTTTTTTAGTGCTCCATTTTTTATATTAGTAGTTTCTCAAAGGTGTATGGAATGCTTTCATCATCTGGCATGTCTTTTTTGTTACTTGTGGAGAAAATTAATCCCTAGCTCCCTTTGTTGGCATCTCTTTTTCATACTCACATCCAAGTAAGCCTTTTGCATTACCTCCAAACCATTTCACCTTCATATGTGGCAGAAAATTAGAACCTTTAAAGGAATATACTCTATTTTACANCATACTCACATCCAAGTAAGCCTTTTGCATTACCTCCAAACCATTTCACCTTCATATGTGGCAGAAAATTAGAACCTTTAAAGGAATATACTCTATTTTCCATTCTTTTATTTTTTGAAATTGATTTTAAAGAAGTAAGCTATGGGATTTCTTATGTTTTGTCTCTTTGAAATCTCTTGAAAAAATTCCTTTTAATTATTGGTCTTGCTCACAATATCATTGGTGAATTACTATCACTNAATTGATTTTAAAGAAGTAAGCTATGGGATTTCTTATGTTTTGTCTCTTTGAAATCTCTTGAAAAAATTCCTTTTAATTATTGGTCTTGCTCACAATATCATTGGTGAAATACTATCACTGTAACTCTGTTTGCAGCCACTTGGAAGAGAGAAGAACCATAGTACATACCAATTTTCTACTTTTCATGTTTTGAAAATCACCCTATTGATGTCTATTATATTTGCAGATTTGAAATTTTTCAGTTTTTCATCATATTCAACAAATCAAGGTCCAAGTGGAATACATGAAATAGTGATCTACTCTGTCTACATCTTGAGAGGAAAGCAATCCTAATACTCAAAAACAATAAATTCATTAATGTTGTTCTATAGTTACGAAACCTTGAATTATCACTATATTTACATCATTGTCCACAAATTGCAGCTCTGAAAAGTTCTCTCTCTGTCTTGCTCTCTCTCTCTCTCTCTCTCTCTCTCTCTCTCTCTCTCTCTCTCTCTCTCTCTCTCTCTCTCTCTCTATGTGTGTGTGTGTGTGTGTGTGTGTGTGTGTGTGTGTGCCCATAGTTTTCTGGAAATCTTGGTTATGGTGAAAAAGTTAGTAATCCAAAGATTCATATCCCATTCTAAGGTATGAACTTTTCCCTTAAAATTTTCTTCTAATCAAGTTAAATCTCTATCACGTTGTTGATGCTTATTTTGGATTGATACGGTGTTTTATGAGAAGAACTATAACCTTAGTGTCAAAGGAAGAAAATAGTGGTTTAAATGTTACAATTGTATCCTCATCTCATTTGAAAGTCTATACGATTTTATCCCCTAAGAAGTAAGCCTCTTCATAAAACCCTCATTCTATTTATTTTGGATTGCTATAGTGGTTTATGAGAAGCACTCTAACCTTAGTCTCAAAGGAAGAAAACAATAGTGNATCCCCTAAGAAGTAAGCCTCTTCATAAAACCCTCATTCTATTTATTTTGGATTGCTATAGTGGTTTATGAGAAGCACTCTAACCTTAGTCTCAAAGGAAGCAAACAATAGTGTAAATATTGCAGTTCTATCGTCGACTCATTTGGAAGTCTATACTATGTTTTATTCCCTGAGAAGTAAGCAGTGCTCTCTTCACTAAACCTCATTTCTATTTTGGGCATCAAATGAGATCAATTTTTTCCTCATTAACCTACAAGATTATACTCCCCAAAATTTCATATCTAAAAACATGCTCCTTTTATCCTTGTGCCCACAGTCCTTTTTTGAAAAATTCAGGTCATGATAATGGGCCAATGATTCAGATCTGAACTCTCACATCTAATACAAAATAGCATATCTATTTCTCTAACTGTCTTTGAAGGGATAAAATCAGACTCATTTCGAAATTTGTGCTGATTAGTATCTCCTTTTTTTTTAGGCACTATACTTGGGTTGATTAAGTTCAAGCTAAAATTGGAAAATAACTTATTTGGTGGGAAAATCTTGAAATAATTATTTCACATTGTTACTTTAGTAGAGGATGATATTGGCATATTTCACTATGATGGGGGATGGCATGTAAAAAACACATGGTATTTGACATTAGCACTCTGTAGATTCAATAGAGTAGTTAAGGATAACCCCAAGCAAATAAGATCCAAGAGTTGGTACAACTCCGGTACACTTCGAAGATATGCTTCAAGCATGGCATGGGCATTTTCTTTGTTAGCACACTTTTATCAACTTCCCAAGAGCACATTATCATAGTGAGAGAACATTGCAAATTCCATGGTTGATCGACTCAATGCAAGTAAGGAACATACACCATCAGGTGGGCATGAGAAAGGATTCCAATTTCATCTATGATACCATGTATGAAATGAAATCTCCACTGCAGGACTAGTAATATAAGCACTCTGAAATAAATTAAGTAGAAATAATCAAAGAATTAAGGAATTACTAACCTCTCTTGGAAAAAGATACCTATGATCCCATTCCTACCATTATCATGACTAAATAATATAAAGAGACTCCAATGCATCAACCTTGTGTGATTTTGCAATTGATTGAAGGGGGATGCAAAATTCGGTTATCCATAAGCAGACATTAGTAAGAAAAGAAAGGAAATATATAAAATAAGCATACATAAATAGACAATGGATCTAAAGAAAACATTGATATCATAAATTTATTTACCTTAGAATCAATAATTTCTTTCAACCAAATAAGCTCTTCAAGAACAATATCCCAATTTTGTATCAGAATTTATGCTGCAAGGAACTCAAACTAGTGTCATTGTTTGTACAAAAAGTGAGATATTGGTATAATAAGTCTGCTGCTCGAAATTAGTTTCCACATGTTTCTTACTACCTACTATTTCTGATGCTTCTTTTTGGATCAATGTTTCTACTTTGACACATTCCTCATTTTCCTTAACTGACTTCTTGTCATTATCAATGCATTTAGTATAATGTTTTTCATTTGCAGAAATCTTGCATGCATCATCTTGTATAGTCACAACAATTTCCACTGGCTCCACTAAAGTAGTTTCATCATCTACAACACATGCAAACATAGCTTCCTAAGCCGGGTGACATCATTTAGAGCGAGGCAGGGTAGCTTCATCACTTGGTAGGCTACATCTCAAACGATATTTATAAGCCTTTGGTGGCAAACACATAGGCCTTTCCATGAAAATTAAAGACATATTCCCATGTGGAAAATCACCTTTAGTTTCAAGACTATTAGAACTTAATATATTATTAGTTTTCAAATGCAATTCATTTAATAGACAAGCATTATCTGATGCCATATTTTATCCATTATTTTNACCTTTAGTTTCAAGACTATTAGAACTTAATATATTATTAGTTTTCAAATGCAATTCATTTAATAGACAAGCATTATCTGATGCCATATTTTATCCATTATTTACATTGAAACTTGTTATGCCTCCTTCATTCGATCCTTCTACAATTTTCATGGTTTCATCTTCAGCTTCAATTCTTTCCCTTTTCAATGAATGTAATTTTTTATCAAATTTAATTTTATGTTTCCTTTCCTTGATCTATGTCCCTTTCTTTCGACGATCTACTCCAGATAATACTTGAAGAACATTTTTTTATTCTGTGTAATATTGATCTTTATTTGATTATCTGATATCTCTAGTAGAGTTTATAACCTTGAACTATGTTTCTTCAAGAGCCTTCTTGGTGCAAGGTCGGATCAACAACAGCCAACCCAACGAACACCTCCAGGATCTGGTGGCTCCTACACTTAGCAGGATTTCCAAATTTATCCCTCTATCAATTTTTGCGCCAAAACTGCCTCCTCGCAATTTTGCCTCTGCAACAACCTTTCTACAAGAGGGGTGAGGGATATCAACCTCCCAATATTTCTCCTTCGTAACTTTCCTTTTGCAACATCTTTTTTGCAAGCGGGTTGCGAG
>LPNX010967311.1:25180-36001 GCA_001517045.1 Pseudotsuga menziesii | reverse complement strand
TTTACCACTTTAGTTCCCATAATGGCCTCAACTTCCAATGGTTGTGCCACAAGCATCTTCCCCACCCATTGTAGATCTTCAATAGGATCTTCACCTTCTGCAAAGGTTCGAGTATCACCTGCTACAAAAGGATATAGATTTGCAACATTAAATATTGGTGAAATACCCACTCCTATAGGAATCTCTAACTCATAAGCATTTGCTTAAAATTTTCTTAGTATCCTGCAGTGTCCATTCTTCTTCATCTATAGTTTGTTACACTCTCCCTTTAGAAATTTGTCTCTCTTTAGATATGCTAAGACCAAACCTCCTACTTCATAGTTATGTTCTCTCCTTCTAAAATCTACTCTGGCCTTGTAACTGGTGTTACTCTGCTGTAACTCTGGCATGTTACTTTGTTGTAGCATCCTTGGTTTTACTTTCTCATGTATCTCATTGATCCTTGTTGCAGAATCTTGTCCATCGACACTCCTTTCCTCCAATTGACCTAATTCATGAAGTTCACACACTCCTCTTGGATGCATTCCATACATAATTTTAAATGGACTCATCCTTGTACCTTTGTTTGCTAAATCATTATAGGAAAACTTAGCTTGAGCTAATACTCTGTCCGACTGCTTAGGACTCTCTCTAATCAAACTGCTCAACATGTTCCCCATACTCTAATTAACTACCTGTGTATTCCCATAAGACTGTGGTTGATATGCTAAACTGAAGTTTAGTCTAGTACCCAACTTCTTCCACAAGGTTCTCCATAAATGAACTCTGAACTTCACATCTCTGTCTGATACAATTCTTCTAGGTAAACCATGTAGCTTCACAACTTCATTGAAAGAAAAATTAACAATGTGTGTAGGATAACTAGTCTTGTAGCATGGAATGAAATGTTTCATCTTGGTGAATCTATCAACAACTACGAAGATAGAGTCATATCCCTTCTGAGTTCTTCATAAACCGAGAATGAAATCCATACTCATAGAATCCCGAGCCCTAGTTGGAATAGGAAATGGTGTATACACCACTGTGTTCTAGATTCTTCCTTTAGCATGNCTTCTGAGTTCTTCATAAACCGAGAATGAAATCCATACTCATAGAATCCCGAGCCCTAGTTGGAATAGGAAATGGTGTATACACCACTGTGTTCTAGATTCTTCCTTTAGCGTGTTGGCATACTGTGCATCTGCTTACAAACTTCTCAACTTTAGACCTCATCCTTGGCCAAAAATAGAAATGACCTAAATTTCCAAAGGTTTTATCACTTTTAACGTGACCTGCCATACCTCCATTGTGTTTTTCTTGTATCAAGTTTTCTCTCATGGAACTCTTTGGTATGCACAGTTTAATGTTTCTAAAGAGTAAACCATATTGTAGCATATGCTCCATCCATGGCTCTCTATCCATCTCCATTGGATTCTGACAAGCCCTGTAATCTTCCTGGAAATCAATATTAGTTTCATACAAATCCCTTAAATGCTCAAATCCCAATACTTGGATATGTTTCTCTTGCATAATCAACAGTCTCCTACTTAAGGCATCAACTACTCTATTTGACTATCCACTTATGTGTTCAACACAAAGGTAAGGCTCTATAAGAACTCAACCAACTTGACATGCTTGAGGTTCAACTTAGGTTTCCTCATAATGTATTGCAATGCATGGTTATCAGAATATAACACAAATTCTCTAGGAATCAAATAATATTTCCAATGCTTCATTGCTTGAACAATAGCATAAAACTCCTTGTCATAAGATGAATACTTATGCTTTGCGTAATTTAGCTTCTCACTGAAATACGTTATAGGCCCATCCTCTTGACTAAGCACAGCTCCAATTGCTACTCCACTAGCATCACACTTTATTTGGAAAGGGTGTTTGAAGTCTGGTAACTTCAATACTTGTTTCTTAGTGATCTTATTCTTCAATAATTGAAAACTAATTTCAGCCTCTACTGTCCATTGAAATGGCTTTCTATCCTTCTTGATTGTCTCGACAATAGATGCAAAAATACCACTAAAATTCTTTATAAATTTCCTCTAAAAAATTGCCAATCCATGAAAAATTCTTAGCTCAAATATGTTCCTAGGTGAAGTCCAATCAATGATTGCTTGCACCTTTTCTGGATCCATATTCAACCCATCTCTTGAGATAACAAAACCTAAGTATATGAGGTATTGCTTAATAAATGTACACTTCTTCACATTTACTAGCAACTTTTCCTATTGCAGCCTCTCTAAAACAAATCTCAGTTTTCTCCAGATGCTCTTCTTTTGTTTGGCTGAAAACCAAAAATGTCATCAACGTAAACTATCACAAACTTACCTATGAAATTTATCAATACTTCATTCATCAATATAAAAAAACTTCTTGGTGCATTGGACAATCCAAATGGCATGAACAACCACTCATACAACCCATCATTTGTCTTGAAGGTGTCTTCCACTCATATCCTTCTCTAGTTCTAATCTGATGACACCCACTCTTCAAATCAAGTTTTGAAAAGAACATTGCCCCACTTAGCAAATCCATCATGTCATCCATCCTTAGTAATGGAAACCTATACCTGATAGTAATGTTGTTAATTTCTCTAGAGTNCAAGTTTTGAAAAGAACATTGCCCCACTTAGCAAATCCATCATGTCATCCATCCTTAGTAATGGAAACCTATACCTGATAGTAATGTTGTTAATTTCTCCAAAGTCAGTACACATCCTCCACTCACCCGCCTTCTTTGGGGTCAGTGCTTATGGTACTACAAATGGACTTAGACTCCTCTAGACCAATCCTTTAACCTATTTCTTCACTTCTTCATTCTCTTGGGGTGTCAACCTATACGCATCCTTATTTGGTAAAATAGCTCCTGGAATAAAATCAATTTGATGACATATATCACTCCTTGGTGGTAACGCATTGGGTAAATCATCCACCACAATGTCACTAAAATCACTCAGCATATCCTAAATCTCCTCAGGTAGATCTGTCATGTTAGTCTTCATTTTCACTACTCTCGGTTTGCATACAAAATCATATCTCAACTCTTCTTTCTCAATCTATTTCAAATATTATTTTCCTGGCAACATCAGGACTTTGGGTGCTAACTGTCCTGCTGTACCGACTTCTTGTAAAGAGTGAAGTACATGTCTTATCCCATTCTGCTCAAAACTATGACAGTTAATCCTACCATCATGAATCACTTTCTTATCAAATTGCCACAGTCTCCATAATAGTTTATGACAAACATCCATGGGAATCACATCACACAAAATTTTTTCCTTATATGGACCTATTTGGAAATCAACTTCAAACTGCTCACTTACCAGGATTTGATGTCCTTTATGTAACCAAGATACATTGTATGGAATAGTGCATGTTCCTCTTTAAACTCATATTTTCCACCATCTCTATGGAAACAATATTGTCAATCACCATCTTACAACATTTCCCTTGGACTTTACACGTGGTTAAAAATAGATATTTTCTTTGAGAGGGCTCTGCTTTCTCCTTCTTAGGTTTCTACATGAATTTATTCATCATCAAAGCCTATTTTTTCTCTAGAAAAACTTCCTCCACTATCCGTTGTTCTTGTTGTTTCTCATTCAGAGCTACATAGGCTCCTCTTTGTCCTATGACTTCCTTCCCTAGACATTCAAATGATTTATTCCCCAACTAGTTGCATTTGTAGCACCTAATGACAACTCCTCTTCCTGTTTCTCTACCTCTACCTCTTTAGTAAGATCCTCTTCTGCTTGAGTCACCTCCTCTACCAGGATGCTCTTTTTGGTTAGATTTACTAGACTCTCCCCTCTCTGCTCCAAATCTTCCTCTCGTCGAAGCTCGACCTATTTTAAAGCTATGCTTCCTCACTATATTTTCTTCTTCCCTTAGGGAACATTGATATGCCTCCTCCATTTTTCTAGGTGATATCATGTTGATCTCTTCTTGGATATCCATCCTGGGACGATTGACATATCTAGCAGCCCTTCCTGCTGACTCTTCCACATATCCTACCCTTAGGTTTACTTTGTATAACTCCTCATTACTCTCTCACTGTTAACAATCTTTGCCTAAGATTTTGTACCTTCCTATACATAATTAATTGGTAATATTTGGGCAATAATTTATCCCTCATATTTGCTACCATCCTATCCTAGCTCTTTATCAATGAATTACTCTTCCTCCTTATTTCTACTTGCACACTAACCCACCACAATAACGCATGCCCTTTCAACCTTGTCATAGCCAATCTGACTCTCTTGTCGTCTTCAACCTCATTGTACTAAAAGTACTTATCCATCTCACCGATCCAGTCAATGAGATGCTTAGCAACGAGACTTCCTTCATAGGTAGAGAAACCATGTTTCGGCCTTGAAGTCTCTCCTAGAATTGATCTGAAATATCTTATCGTAGGTGTTTCGTGCATAGGTGCAGCTTCTTCCCTTTGTTCTTCATCCCCAAGTTTACTCATATCCCATGATTCTGGGTCTCTTCATCTGTTTCTCTCCATGGATTCCATACGTGCTCGAAGCTCCGTTACTTCCTCCATAACTTCTACGTTCACCGCCGGTCGACCTCTGTCACGACCTCTTGCTCTACCTACACATTCAGCCATACTATTGCACTAAGCCTCTGCAATAATAGTTCTGTTTCATAGTGCTACAATTTACCTCACCAAGACCCTTCTCTATAATTGGTATTTTAGTAACGATGGTCCTCTATCTAGAACCTCTTGAGCACTCCTCTTTTCTCTTTCTAGGCTTCAACTGCTACAATTCTCTCTCACACGAGATTCTCCTTGCTCTGATACCAAAATTGGTGGAGGGTCATATCAACCACAACCAACCCAGCCAGCACCTCTAGGATCTTGTGGCTCTACACTTAGCAGGATCACAAAATTTATTTCTTGGCCAAATTCTGCGCTAAAACTGCCTCCCCGCAATTCTGCATCCGCAACAACATTTCCACAAGTAGGTTACGGGATGCAGGATATCAACCTCCCAATATTGCTCCCCTGCAACTTTCCTTCCACAGCATCTTTTCCGCAAGCGGGTTGTGGGCTACAGGATACAGGATGCAATATGTCTACTTCCCAATGTTGCTCCTCCGCAAGTCTCCCTTGTGCAACTTTCCCCCACAATATTATAAGAAGTTATCCCCCAGATATTTTTATATCCATTATCTCCTTCAAAAATTCCATTGTGGGTCTCTCCTCGACCATCATATCTTCATCTATGGACTCAATCCCCACCATTCATTCTCTACAAAAACTTGTTAAGGAAGAAAATCTACGTGCTGTGCCAATTGATCAGAGAATCGATCAATCGAGCAGGCAATCTCTAGGATTAATTAGCATAACACTTCTATGCAAGAATATACGATCTATTTCATCTATTTAAGAAACCATTTAACACTTGAATCAATAATTTCGTAGAAATACATAGATGTTTAAGAAAACACCGAAGTCGGCTCTTCACGGATTCACAGTTCAAACAGTAAATGCATAGAGGCTAATAACACCACAAACACACAACTACTCTTCCTATTAGGCAAACAGATAGTTCAGATCTATTCTTCAATATACTAACAAATATTTACAAACAGAACTAGACGCAGGTCTATCTATTTCTCTGCAAATTCAAAATTATAATGCTGAAGAACAGAACCAAAGAAAAGAACCCCCTCTACTTCTCTAATTTCTGTATTTAACTGAAATTGTTACTTCCCCCACTGATTGGTCCTGCAACTAAAAACAAACAAACAACTACAACGCATGATGAAAACGTCCCTGTCTCAACAAAATAAAGTGCGCCTTGATCTCCACGTAGGGAGTAATCATCTGCCATCATTCCTACCATAGCTAACAGACTATGAATCATCAAAACAGACAAAACATTTCTGTAGCATGTGACTAACTAATCACATTTCTGGCATGCCACGATGCTCCTGCATTATTTATTTTCTTCTTCAGAATGGAATTATGATGCAAATAATTTTTTGGAACTACCCTAACTTCATTGTCTTTAGTCACAAATGTAAAAAGCACATGATCTTTGACATTAGGAACAAAATTTTCATGAATATTTTCAAAATAATTTCCACCCTTAAAATTTTCTTTACAGTTTGAAACCGGAATGATCTCTTAAGTGTTTCCATGTTTAAAAGATTCAAAATTGTTGATAATGTTATCTGTCACTGTTTTTCTACAATCTAGGAACTCACTTTTAGGCACTAATTTATTTTTCCACGCTTTGCCTTTTTTGACCAAATTTCTTTTCACTCATGGTTTGCTCTAAAATAATTCTTGTATCTGGTGATTGTATCCTAATTTATTCATGATAAGAAGAAAATTTCANGCTTTGCCTTTTTTGACCAAATTTCTTTTCACTCATGGTTTGCTCTAAAATAATTCTTGTATCTGGTGATTGTATCCTAATTTATTCATGATAAGAAGAAAAGTTCAAAATATTGTCTCCATCATTATGAATATTTCTTTTACTCTCTGACGACATTTTAAAATCTCTCTTTGTTGTCTTCAACTTTGGCTTAGTTATTAAAGATACTGGACCTATTGTCGCATTTCACACACTTGGGGGGATGTGGCAGAAATATTCAAGCCACTCAGTGTGTCCTTGGAGGCAAGTCTCAAGTCAAGGATGTCACCTTGTTCTTTACTCCTCCGTTTAGGCTCAACTCCTAACGAATCCAAGGGGGTAGACCCTATTAAATTACTAAGGCTAATTGCTTTAGTATGATGGTATTAGATTCAATAAGTTGCTTAGGAGTTCGAAATTAACAATTGAGAACCATAGATAACAAGATGAAAAATAAACACAAGTAAGCACAATGCTGACACACAATATATATATTGAAAGAAGTAAACAAATAACCAATGCCTTAAAATGGAGTCGCAAAATGGTTAAATGTGCTTGCATGTGCTTGGAGTGAATGTTTTGCAATTGTCTCTTGGTACGTTTTAAGTTAATGTGAAAAATGAGTGGATTAAATTAGGCGAGGGGGGACTCCAGATATACCAGAGTGGTACTTGGACTATGTCCAGAAATAAAACCTTCATGGCTACCTGCAAGGTGTTTGTGGGATGGATGGAGTCTTGGAGACCGTGTTCATAATACACCTAGTAGGGTGTAACAAAGATCGACGCCTCGAGGTCACTTTCCATTTGTTCCCACTACTTTGGGTATTTTTCCACCACTTATGGTTTGTTCGAGGCATTGGATTTTCTCCCGATGGTGGTTAATTGAGGAAAGTGAAACCTAATTAATCTAGTCACTCACGTTTCTTTTGATGCAGCTTGACTGATCAGATGAACCACTANATTGGATTTTCTCCCGATGGTGGTTAATTGAGGAAAGTGAAACCTAATTAATCTAGTCACTCACGTTTCTTTTGATGCAGCTTGACTGATCAGATGAACCACAACCAAAATGCAAAGCATACACACCGAAGTATTTGTAATTTTTAGTAAATTTTAATTGATGTGTCTTTATTAGAAAGAAAACCCTCCAGGAACCTTTTTTGGTCCAAGTGGACCTCAATACGGAAATCAAGGAGGGGGTTTATTTTAATTGACTTCTTGCAAGAATTAATAGTGAATAATGAAGCAACAAAAATAAAACAAACCATAGGTTCTCTAATTAAATCTACCACGATCCTCTCTCACCTTTCGGTTCAATCGGGATTCGTGGGGTAAGTATTAAAGTTACTTTGACTTTATAATATGGAATATATGATGAAATTAATCAAAGTACACTATTTTTCATAAATAAAACTAATCTAGAGCAAAAAAATAGGAAAAATGCAAAAAAGGAAAAAAGGACGTGAATCCCCCCAACGGGGGATTCGGAATGGGCTCAAAAGAGCCTATTCAAAATTATTGTTTATTGACAGCAGTTAAAATATCATAAGACTGATATAATTCCTCTTTTTCCTTATATATATAGAACCCAAGAGCTTACAAAGTGAAAAAATTAAATATTTCCGGAAATGGGGAGACCCTTGGGGGGTTCCGGATGGCCCAAAAGTCACTTTTCGGACAGCAGATNATATAGAACCCAAGAGCTTACAAAGTGAAAAAATTAAATATTTCCGGAAATGGGGAGACCCTTGGGGGGTTCCGGATGGCCCAAAAGTCACTTTTCGGACAGAAGATCCTCCTCTTTTCTGTTATACCTGATAAAAACAAACAATAGTATTAAATTTAAATGTGCCCAAAATCACTCTGAAAGTACTTTGGGTCAACACACTTTTAACTGAAAACAACTATGTTAAAACCAGTTAAAAAAAAGGTGAAAAAAGGAACCACGGAAAGCAAGATTTCCTTGGGATCTTGGATTGCGACATGGGAAGCCAATATGATGTGCACTAATTACTGGATCTATATTTTAAATTACAAAATATAAATCTAATGCATGCAAGCTACAAATTTTCTTTAAAATACCATGCAAAAAGGACGATTTCCCTAAAGCTAGATCTAGAATGCTTATGAAACCTTTTTTAAGAACAAGATCTAGATTATGATATTTAAGAAGATAGATCTATCTTGAATCTCACTCTAATATGATATATCTAAACAAATCAAATCTATGAACCAAGTAACCGAGTAGATTTTAAATTTTAAGAGGAGAAAGAAAAGAAGGCATGCCTGTAGCCGTGAAGATCGACCGTGGAGCTTTCTGGTGTAATATTGAGGGACTATGACTTTGAGAAAGTTTGGATAAAGTGAGGAAGAAAACTAGATCAGCACCCTCTCCAAGCTAGGAATCTGAAACTAATCCAAAGGCTTGCCAAGATGCTTGTGAGATACGGTCAATACATAAACAGAGATATTAGAATAGCATGCATATAATATTATAAAACATGTTAAATATAGATCTATACACATGCATAAAATAAAAAGAGATAGACAATAAACTTATTAACATATTCCTTTCCTATCAAGATCATAATAAACTTATTATCAATCTTTTAGCATTGGATCCACAATATCAAATTAAGCAAGTTATGAACACAGATACAGGTTACCTCAGTGAAACGTGGCAATGATCATCCACACATAATAACATGACACCATCTTACCTCCAAAGCTTCTCTTTATTTCAATGAAAAATAGCAACATCACAATAGAAACAACTCTTCAATCCGACTCTAACTAGCTTGGAAAGGAGGAAAATGTTCTTTATTTATAGAAAAAATTGAAACCCTATCCCAGAGGGGGTGCAATTACCAAGGAGAGAGGGACTGCAGCTGCATGAGGAGTCAATATGAGCTTTATCTGAGTCTAACTGACAATCGGAGTGTTGATTGGACTGACACATCAACTGGTTAACTGAAACATCAACCAAACCACATCCAGATGATCCCACACGTGTGGATGAGAGAGAAAGGGCACAAATCCCAAGGATGCATGCTATGGTGCACTCCCTCTTCAGCCCAGATCAACTACTTCAATCAAGGCATGGTCAGCTCTAGTCAATCCAAAGACGATGAGACTAATTTTAGTCAAATCAGTAGCAAATTCCATTGATTTAGGAATTTGGATTTTATCCATTATTTAATTAATTTATCAATTAAAATAATCAATATTTGATTTTTAGGGTTTTCTGACCTAAGTGATGGGAAAATCACTCAAAACTTAGGAAAAGTGGGTTTATGGGTTTACCGGGTGCTCTAAGTTAGAAAATGAGCACGCCTATGACTGAAACTGATTTTTAAGCCCACTTTGATTACAAAACCAATTTTTCCATTTAGACTATCAAAAAATAGCCTAAGTTTTGGAAAAACTAAAACTTAAAAAATTTTAAAAAATTAAAACCTAGGGGGGACTTAGAGATCTTCACATGAGTCAACCATAATGCCTAGCACATTTATTCATTGACACATAGACTCTAATAACCTCAATAGGCCTAAATGTCAATCCAACCACCCCAACTTTGGAGGAGTTTGGTGATAAANTAATGCCTAGCACATTTATTCATTGACACATAGACTCTAATAACCTCAATAGGCCTAAATGTCAATCCAACCACCCCAACTTTGGAGGAGTTTGGTGATAACTGAGAAATGATCAGTCAGTTATTCAAAAACCAATAATAACCAAGGGAAAAACACCCTGGGCTGATCGAATTGACAAGTAATTCTATGATACCGAGTCTTTTATAAACAATACCATGCTAGAGAATTTTATTACAACTCCCCTATGGGGTATGAACACGTGTTATAGTACAACAAGCATTTCCCGGAAGCAATTCTGAAGGTCTTCTGAAGTCCGAACAAATCATCTTTTTTTGGTTCACCAGGCTCACTTCATAAAAAACCACTAAGTGCAACTTAGGTGGTAATAGGACCAGACTCCATCAGACCTCAAATGGTTCTCAAAATATCTTGTAGGCACTGCACCAGCAACATCAGACCTCAAATTGTACTCAAAATGGCTTGTAGGATTCGTTATCTTTAGTATGGACCTCATATTGTTGGATTTATATTTTGGTAATGAAATTTGATTTTTAAGCCCAACCTGAGCTGAATTGAGCATCTTCATGTCTCTCTTATCAGATGATATTAGGGATATAACATGGTTTTTATTATTCTCACCTACCCTATGCATATTTTTCCAGTCTTTCCTGCCTATTTACTTCCCTCTTAATATCATGTTTCTTAGAAAAAGTCTCATAATGCATTTGAATATATGTATATTTTTTCATTTTCAACATTTCCTATGAATCATCATTTGCTTCTTGGATTTTATCATTTTTTGTAAATTGTACTTTCTCTACAAAATCCTTTAAGCTTTCATCAGTACATGATCTGCATT
>LPNX010967296.1:12160-27958 GCA_001517045.1 Pseudotsuga menziesii | reverse complement strand
ATATATGATGAAAACAAAATTCAACCCAGGACTATAATTAAGCAAAGACTGTAATTTTTCTTGTTGGATATTTTCAATAATGTCTAGTACAAAGTTTGAGATTGAAAAGATTAATAGTAAAGACAATTTTGAACTATGGAAGTTAAAGATGTAGGATTTATTAGTTCAGCAGGGGTTACAGAGAGCCTTAAACATAAAAATAAAATACCCCTCATCATGACATGTGATGAATGGGAGGATTTAGATGCCAAAGCGCTAAGCACATTTCGTTTATGTCTTGCAGATGATGTGTTGTTCAACATTATTGGAGAAATATCAACAATGAGCCTATGGAACAAGTTAGAAAGTATGTATATGACAAAATTAGTGACAAACATAATTTACTTGAAGCAACAGTTGTACGATATGAGAATGAAAAAAGGTACGAAGATAGCAAATCATTTGAATGTTTTTAATACTATTATTTGCAAGTTGAGTAGTGTGGATGTTAAAATTGATGATGAAGATAATGCAACCAATCTCTTATGTACTTTACTTGAGTAATGGGGTCAAGTATTTTCTTCCATTATCCTTGGTACAACTGATGCTTTAGAATTTGACAATGTGGTTGGAGCATTATTGTTTGAGGAATTAAGGAAGAAATCTAGTCTTGAAACCTCTTCACCAGAAGCTTTGGTTGTTAGAGGTCAATCCAAGGAGAAAGGAAAAAAGTAAAGAGGTACTTCCAGGTCTAAATTGAAGGGAAAGAAGAGAAAATTAAAATGGTGGTACTGTAACAAGATTGGTCATCTCAAGAAGGACAGTTAGTAGAGACAAGAATCCAAGAAGGATGACTCCAAGTCATAGGAAAATTCAGTTAAGTCTTTTGATTTAGGTATGATCAATGAGTTATTGTCTGTTTGTAATTTTTATGAATATAATGAGCAATGGTTATTAGATTCTGGTGCTTCACACCATATATGTCCTCATAAATATTGGTTTCCATCCTATCAAACAATTAATGATGGAATAGTTCTCTTAGAAGACAATCATTCTTGTAAAACTGTTGCGGTTGGAAGTGTTAATATTAAAATGTTTGATGGAGTGATAAGAACACTTATAGATGTTAGACATGTACTTGAGTTAAAGAAAAAATTAATTTCTTTGGGAGTATTGGATTCTTGTGGTCATAAGTTTATAGGTTTTTATTGAACTTTAAGAGTTTCCAAGGGTGTGTTAGTGGTCATGAAGGCACAGAGGACAAGAAACCTTTACAAACTACTTGGAAGAACTCAAGTTAATGGTACTGCATTAGTATCTAAAGAAGATTCGGGATCCACTCAGCTATGGCATCAATGTCTTGGTCATATGAGTGAAAAGAGACTTCAGGTATTAATGAATCGTAAATTGCTTCCAAATTTCAAAAATCTAAATTTGATGTTTTGTAAACATTGCATATTCGAAAAGTAGTGTAGACAAAAATTCAAAGTAGGTAGTCATGTTAGTAAAGGTGTTCTTGACTACATTCATTTTGATTTGTGGGGTTCGTCTCCTACCGTTTCCTATGGGGGAGGAAAATATTATGTATTATTTGTAGATGATTTTTCTATAACGGTTTGGGTCTATGTTCTAAAAAGAAAAGACGATGTGTTTAACAAATTTAAACAATTTAGAGTTATGGTGGAAAAAAGAACTGGCAAGACAATCAAGTATTTAAGAATGGATAATGGAGGTAAATTTACTTCTTTCTAGTTTGAAAAATATTGCAAAGATGAAGGGATCGTAAGAAACAAAAAAATGTATACACTCCTCGGTGAAATGGCATTGCAAAACTCATGAACATGAATCTTCTAGAAAGAGCGAGGAACATGCCCAGTAATGCTAATTTGGGGCAAGAGTTGTGGGAAGAAGAAATTTCTACTACTTGTTATCTAATAAATTGATCACCATCAATGGAAATAGATTATAAAATTCTAGAAGAGGTATGGACTGGTCATCCCTATGATTATTCGAATTTGAAAATCTTTGGTTGTGAAGCGTATGCACTTACACCTTAAAATCAGCGTTCTAATTTAGACCCTAGATTAAAGAAGTGCAAAGTTTGTTGGGTATGATGACGTAACAAAAGGATATAGATTGTGGGATCCTACTTTCCACAAAATTGTCATTAGCAGAGATGTAATTTTTTATGAATCCTCTCTGATTAAATCCGAAAATGTAAGAGTTTATGTGGAATGAGAACATGTAATATCAAAAAAAATAATTCAGTTGGAGAACCAATGTTCTCATGACTCAAATAAACAAGAAGAAATTACTAGTGAGAGAGAAGTTGTAGAAGATGAAGAAATTCAAGAAAATGTGGAAACCCCACAACCTACACCAAGAATATCATTAAGGGAGAGAAATCCTCCTAAGAGGTATAATGATTTTGTTTCGTCTGTTTTATTTACTGATGATGGAGAACCTTCTTGTTTTCAGGAAGCCATTGATTGTATTGAAAATACTAAGTGGAAGATGGAAATGAAAGAAGAAATGGATTCTCTAGAGAAAAATGAGACATGGGAATTGGTTGAACTCCTCAAAGATAGAAACATTGTTGGATGTAAGTGGGTCTTCAAATTGAAGAGAGGTGTTGATGGTAAGGTTGAGATACAAAGCCATATTGGTCACAAAAGGGTACTCTCAGATCAAAGGTATAGACTATCATGAGATTTTTCACCAGTTGTCAAGCTTGTATATATTTGTATTGTGTTAGCATTAGTTGCATTTCTTGATTTGCAGTTAGAGAAACTAGGTGTTAAAACAAATTTCTTACATGGAGCTTTAGACGAGGAGATTTATATGGAACAACCAAAAGGTTGTGTACAACATCATAAAGGTATATTAGTTTGCAAGCTTAAGAATTCATTGTATGGCCTGAAACAATCGCCCAGGAAATGGTGCAAGAAGTTTGATTCTTTCATGGTGATCCAAGGTTATACTAAAAGTGAGTATGATTGATTGTTTATACTTCAAAAAGTTGAATGATATATTAATTAACTTAGTATTGTATGTTGATGATATGCTTATTGTGAGCAAAATCATGGACAATATTACCAATTTGAAGGCTCAGATGGCTAGGAATTTTGATATGAAGGATCTTGGAGCTGCAAAACAAATATTGGGTATTGAGATACATAGAGGAAGAAGAAATGGTAAGCTTATCTTTTCACAGGGGAAGTATGTTGAGAAAATACTTGAAAGATTCGAAATGAATAAGGAAAAGCATATGAATGTTCCTTTGGCTTCCCATTTTAAAATGTCTTAAATTTTATGTCCTAGTAGTGTTGAAGAAAAGGATTATATGTATCATTTATCATATGTCAATAAAGTAGGATGTTTAATGTATGCAATGGTTTGTACTAAACTTGATATTTCACATGCAGTAGGTGTTGTTAGTAAGTACATGGAAAACCAGGGAAAATAACATTGGAATGTAGTGAAATGGCTGCTTCGGTATCTAAGAGGCACAAGTGACTATTGTATCACCTTTAATAATCATACAATGATTCTATATGCGATTTTGTTGATTCATATTTCCCAAGTGATTTGGACAAGAGAAGGTCTAGTTCAGGTTATGTCTTTACTCTTGTAGGTGGAGATATAAGTTGGATGTCAAAGCTTCAGGAAACAATTTCTTTATCCACTACAGAGGATGAATACATTGTTGCCTCACATGCTTGCAAAGAGGCAATTTGGCTGAGAGGTCTTCTTAGAGAAATTGGAAGGTTGCATAGCAATGTACATGTCTTCTTTGACAGTCAAAGTGTTATTCATTTGAATACAAATATTGTTTATCACAATAAAACTAAACATATTGATGTTAAATATCATTTAGTAAGACAAGCCATTAGTGAAAGTGGAGTAGATCTGTAAAAAGTCCATACTCAAGAAAACTGTGCAAATATGTTCACAAAAGCAGTATTGTTAGAGAAGTTACGTTGGTGTGTAGCTTCTCTTGGTTTGAAAAAAAGGTGATAAATAGTCTTGGGAAAAGTATTTTTAAATTTTGTTTTCAAGGTGGATATTGTTAAATGACAACTAAACTAATGTGTTTATGGGAGGTTTCTCATTACGAGTGTTTACGGGAAGTTTCTCATAATGGGCATAATCGACAATGGTTTACTCATGTAACTTTTTTCATGAAGTATAAAGTGCATGGTTGGAATACATAATGGTGTAAGTTGTATATGAGGCTGAGATCCGTCATGTAATTTCACCTTCTTCATTAAAGAGCTCCAATACTTTGTCTGCATGGATGTTGCCCCTCTCAGGTTTTACCACATTAAATGATGGTGTTAAAATGTTTTTATTTGTTGTGTTTAATTTAGTTGATTCTCCCATGAGACTCTAATAGAGTTATGTTTAGGATATCCTTATGGAGTAAAGCTATACAAATAATATACTTAAAAAATCTCTGTGTAATTGATGGATTAAGAAGAAAAACAAAAAAGATGCAAAGGTGTCTAATATTTGGAGTGGATTGGTTTCTTCCTTCCTTTGTGGTGGATCCTTTTATAGGAAGGAAAGGTTTCTATAAATCTTAATCTGCTCTTATTATAGTTTTAAACAATCTAGGTCTCGGGTATTTGGCACAGGTTAAAATGCTTGATTCTGGATCAAATGGAACACGGTATTGTTTATTTCCTAAGGATCTAGAGTTGGATAGAGAGATGGTTGAAGAATGAAAATCCTTTATTCAAGGTTTAATCCATTATGGGATTAGGTTGTTAGACTTGGAATATCAAATTGTTTGTTCTTGGAATGTCTCTATAGGATACGTAAGTGCTAAATTAGCACATGATGTTATTTCTTCCTCTTAGGTGGATTTTGATGATAAATGGTGGCATAAATATATATGGAAATGGAATGCTCCTCTAAAAATAAAGTGTTTATATTTCTTAGTTTTAGATAATAAAATGATGATTTGGGATAACTTTCTAAAGAGCATAGGTATCACTCCTAATTGATGCATGTTATGTAATGGTGGGGGGATGAATCTGTTCATCATTTATTTGTTCATTGTATGTTCTCTCAATAACTTTGGTTTGATTTTTTGTAGATTCTACAGGTACCTGACTAGTGGGTTCAAGAATTATTTGAAAAACATGTTAGAATGATGCGTTAAAAACATTAGATCCTTTAACGAGTTTCCTTTGTTTGTTTCTTAAGCGATCTGGAGACATAGGAATCTAGTTTTGTTTTAGGAATTCCAAAGAATTTTTCCAAGGATCAACTCAAATATAGTAGGAGTTTATAAGAAACATTTTAGGGTATTAGTGGATAAAGATGCTATATTTATCATAGTTCCCTTCTTTTCTGGCAATGAACCTACTGGTTTTTTTTATAGAGCCTCACAATTTGGATAGTGTGGTGCAATTATTAGTGATCCGACTTAGGAACAATCACAACTTTCCTATTTGGTTGGGATGTGGGGAATATACCAACACTAGAAAATAATTTTTAACCTTATGGGGGGGATACTATATTTTGGTCATTTCAAAGAAATTTTATCTTTACACGTGGTAGATGATTCTAGACTGATAGTTGATTGGGATTCTAAGAAATCAAATATTCAAGTGATTCTATTAGATCATTAGAAACACAAGATTTAGGACCTATGTGAAAGTTTCTTAATTTATATTACAATCATATCTCTCATTGGTTTAAAACTCAAGTAGACAGAGTATCGAAAAATTCTAATGGATCCAAGGAGGCGATTCTTTATTTTGAATCAATTGAGGACTATCATGTCATGACAAGAGGATCTTTGTGGGTTTTCTAGTTTGTCCTTTGGTTTTTAGTTTAAATAATGTATCATCTTTTTTGTTATCATGTGAACTTGTTCGTTTGGTTTTTACAAGGGGATTCTTGTATGATGTCAAGTGGAAGGGGGCATTGTTATTTTTTGTTTGGCCTTGGAATGTCTCTACAAGATACATAAATGCTAAATTGGCCTATGATGTTATTTCTTCCTCTTAGGTTGATTGTGATGATAGATGGTGCCATAAATCTATATGGAAATGGAATTCTCCTATAAAACTTAAGTGTTTATGTTGGTTAGTTTTAGAAAATAAAATGATGACTGGTGATAAATATCTAAAGATAGGACCTGTATCGCTCCTAATTGATGCACCTTATGTAATATGCGGGATGAATATGTTGATCACTTGTTTGTTCATTGTATGTTCCCTCAACAACTTTGGTTTAAATTTTTGCAAAGTCTATAGGTACTTGATTTGTGGGTTCAAGAATTATTTGAAAAAAAATATTAGAACAATGGGTTAAAAACATTAGATCCTTTAATGAGTCGCCTCACCTTGTTTATCGAGCGATCTAGAGACATAGGAATCTATTCCTTTTTTAGAAAGGACAAAGAAGTGTTTCAAAGGTCAACTCAAATATTGTGGGAGTTTATAAGGAACATTTCAAGGGATCAGTGAATAAATATGATAGACTGATCACAATTCCCTCCTTTTCTGTCAATGAACTTGTTGGTTTTTTTTATGGAGCCTCACAATTTTGATAGTATGGTGCAAATATGGCGATCCAACTTAGGAACAATTGCAACTTTCTTTTTGGGTTGAGATGTTGGGAAGATACCAACACTAGAGAAGAATTATTATCCTTCTAGGGGGAAGTTTCTTAATTTGTCTTACAATCATATGTCTCGTTAGTTTAAAACAAAAGTAGATAGAGTATGAGGTTTAAAAAAGAAGTAGATAGAGTATGAACAAAAGTTAGTGGATCCAAAAAGTGGATTCTTTATCATGTGAACTTGTTCATTTGGTTTTTACAAGCAACTTTGTGTATGATGTCAAAGTGGAAGGGGGCTAGTTTTTTTATAAGCATATTTGTTTTTTAATTGTATTTGACAAGGAAGTTTAAGTTAGAAATAATGTAGGCTATTAAACTTATATTTTTATGATAGGATAGTCTATCAATTACTTTTGGAGTCTTTTTTAAGAATAGTGAGAAACTAAGTGTTATTTTTTATTCAAAATTTTTAATATCATTTTTCCTGGAAAAAAAGAGAAAAAATAAATAAATTCCAAAAAATATCTCTCTCTATATATACTTACTTTTCTTTACATCCATGCCACATACAACCAAAATGCATATGACACATAAATGTGAAGTTTTTTTATACTACTATTATATAAAATAAGTTAAAGTTTAGATTGAAGTAATTTAAAAGCTAGTTTAAATGTTAAATTATTATATAAAATAAGTTTAAGTTTAGATTTAAGTAATTTAAAAACTAGTTTAAATGTTAAATTATTATATAAAATAAGTTTAAGTTTAGATTTAAGTAATTTAAAAACTAGTTTAAATGTTAAATTATTTAAATTTAATACTTCTAAAATATAATTTTAACTATTCAACAATTTTATAACCACTATTTTAAACTATCTTAATCTTCTAATTTTTAATTGAAAATGTTCATTAAAATTTGAATAAATGTTCTTTAATTTACAACTTTTTATAAAAATTTCTCATTAACAATGGCTTTAATTTTCGTAGGCTAATATTTTAACCTTTAATGGATACTTGAAATAAAAAAAAATCGCAATTATAATTTTGAAATACAAATTAGAATTTTCTAAACAATTATATTTTTATATTTTCGAAATCCAAAGCCCAAAAGGAATATTCTTAGCAACACGCTTTAGCTAGAAATATTGAGCTCATATCCAAAAGGAATCCATTGATTTTTATCAATTCTCAATACCGGACCATGATCCATCTGCTCTGTCAAATTGAACGGTTATTCCAAAATTTCAAACGTTTTGAAAATTTAAGGAAGATTTTTGAATGATCTTGGAAAGTTTTGACCATAATTGACGATAAATCTACCTGTCAAATTCAATCATACCAGATTCCTGTTCATGAGAGCAGCAAAAAGATTCTCTTCTCATGTCGGGTTCTTTGTATGATTCTTGAGAGAGAGATTTTTGACAAAAGAGCAAAGGCCTACAACTTCCAGGTCGGATATTGGGTCCTCAAGTGGGATGTTGTCAGACAGGACAAGGGGAAACATGGAAAATTTGACTCTTTATGGATTGGCCCTTTTGTTATAGACTGGGTATATAAGAATAACACCTTCAAATTGCAGAATCTGGAAGGTGAAGAGGTATTCGATGGCCCTGTAAATGGGTGATTTCTAAAACTCTATTTTATTTGAGGCTCTGAGGCCTTATGATTGTAAATTAGTAGATAGTAGGTTGTTTTGCTTTCAGAATAAGACTCCATGCCCAAAGGAAATAATAAATAATAGTGTTAAGTTACATAGTTGCTTTTAGGGAAAGGCATTTTGGTCTGGGTTTCTTGGGACCTCACTGGGAGGTTCCCATCCCCAAGTAGGAGCCAGATGTTATCTCCCAAGATAATTTATTTTCATATGAAGAATTTAATTCACGCAACGAGGAATATGAATGGCACTAACAATTTTGAAAGCCTCCATTTTTTATGCAAATTTCACCTGGTTGTAGCTTCGGTGGCTTGGGTAAGGATTAGAACATCTCATTAGCCACCAAAAGATGGAAGATAAATAACAGATGGAAGACCCCTTCTACGGTAAGGTGTATTTCTAAACTTTTCACTACCATCGAAACATTCTTAAACAGTGATCAGAGAATATAGTGACTAAAAGTTCCACAACTGCGAAGAAGATAATGGCTAAAAGTTTTGCCAGTGCGAAGAAGATAGTGGGATTAAAAGCTCCGATGGTAAGAAGTTTTGAGTTTCGATTGTCGATGTTGCAGAGTCTTAGTTCACTGCAGAGCCTCCATGGTGGAAGAAATACAGAATATGGCTTCTGCGATCAGATGAGAAATTTGGCAATCAGAGGTTCTAAGGACTAACCATCGGCAAAGATAGTTCAATAAGGACCCGCGATGGCAGGAGATAGAAGGACTACGGATCGGGGAAGTTTACAACTAATTTCCTCTACAGTGTTGGCAGCACAGAATACTAAATCTCCAATCGATGACAAGAATCATTCCAATAGCGCAAAAATAGATGAACTGTTTGTTGATCAGAAGAACTAAAGACAACGTAGCAGCGGGGCAAGGCTAAAAAGTTTTGAAATGTCAATGACATGAAGAACTAAATACCGCTGAAGTCAAGTATTAGAAATCAAAACTTGAAAGCACTAACCATTGGTGAGTTAGTCCACTAAAGAACCGAAAGGGCGGAAGATATACAAACTACGAGGTTTGCGAGCAGATGAAAAATTCGGCGTCGAAACTCAGAATCACTAGACGTCGGCAAGATAGTTCAAGGGGGAGCTGCAACGGCGGAAGAAAAACAGACTAATACTTCCACTAAATGAAAAATATTCCGATAGCGCGACAATAGAATACCATCGGCGATCGAAAGACATACAGACAACGGATTGGTGAGTTCACAATGAAGCTCCTCCGTAGTGTCGAAGGCATAAGGGACTAAAGCTCTCATTCCAACATCGTCAATAAACTTCCAGCAGCAGTAAATTTAGTTCATTCCACCTTTGAAATAGTGGCAGTGCTCCAGTCTAGGGCGTTGATGTGCTAGAAGACAGAACTTTTGATCAGCGACCGTAATGAATTAAACATTGGGACTTGGAGCGCCGTAAATGGTGGAAAAACTGAGATTTGGAGCACCAAAACAACAGTAGCATTGATACTTGGAGCATCGATGAGGTAAAATAAAAATCCCCTGATCAGCAACTACAACGCCAAGACAGAAAATCCAGCGGATAAAACAAGAAAAATCACTTCAGTTAAACATTGATACACTGGCTATTGGAGGCAATTTCATACTGAACCAGTAGTGGGGATGATCAGCAACCACTTCAATCATTAAAAGATAGCTCAGTGAACTAGATCTTCACAGTAGATAAACAAATAGTTAGCAAGGGTTTGAACCCCTAATCTAGAAAAACTATCGCTATCAATTATTTTTGTGTAAATAGATCAGATTTTCAGGATCTGTGATTTTTGTACAAGGCTATAAAGCCCATGATATTTTTTATAATAATGGTTCAACTCCGGGGATTTATAATCCCATTCCATTATCAAGCGTCTCATCTGGTTTATTCTAAATATAAGCTCTTTTGTTGTGATTTGTTCATCCATCTCTTTCTTTACTGTGTTTAATGCGTGAATGTCCATTTAGGTCATTTTTAGATTTATTAAAAAGCTGATAGCTATCATCCTATTGGTTATTTAGTGATATTTGATTTATAAACACCATCCTCAGTAGGATTTATCCATTTATATGCATGTGTTATGTGTGTAAGTCTGCCAACTTGGTGAGTTCTCCATCCCTGCACCTTTTTGTCAAACTACTGAACAAGTTGTAACTAAAATCCTTGTAAACGAGTGAGCTTCATGTATGTATTGATATTAAGAGGTTATATAGGTTATTCGTCTTGATCCATATCATAAAACCATAAAAAACAGTTTAAGTTACCAGGCATTCTCAAGCTACAACCTAGAGGAGTTTTCTGGAGTGATAACACCATCCCTTGTACTTGTTCCTATGAGACTAGGGAGAACAAATCCATGGATTTTATGGGTGGTATTCCAAGCACTAGGAAGTGACTTGGATATTTATTTGTGGTAGTTGGTAGATTTATCAAAATGTGCATTATTATTCCTTGTAGAAAGACCGTTAAAGGGAAAGAAGCAACAGACATGTTCTTTGAACAAGTATGGGTGCACATTGATATACCAATGAGCATAATCTCAAACATAGATACTAGATTTCTCAATACATTTTGGTCTATACTGAAGGAAAATATGGACACTAACTTGACGAGATCAATATCATTCCATCCATAGATAAATGGATAGACATAAGCAGTCAACAAAAAGTTGGTGCAATTTGGAGGAGTTAAAATCAAAAGCACCTGAATACTTAGTATTAAAATGTGATATACATCCAACACTCTTATAACAGAGAAATCCACACTTCAATTAGGAAGTCCCCTTTTGAAATTTGTTTTGGATACTTGCTACCTTCAGCTCTAGATATTGTTTATGAACATTTAGGGGAGGGGATAGAAGAGACCATACTATGAAGCATTAAAATATCCAAAATTCATTGATAAGATTAGGAAGATCCATGTACAAGTTTAGGAGGAATTGAGGAAGTCATGACAAAAGTACATGGAAATACATGACCAAGACACGGTTGAGAAAACATTCAAGGTGGGGGATAGAGTATCATTACACCTAAACAAGGACAGACTATAAGGTCTTGGTAATAAGATCAAGAATCCACGGTATGGCCCTTTCAAGGTATTGGTGAAGGTGGAATATAATTCCAATGAACTCGTTCTACCCCCATACATGCACATTTACTCTATAGTGAATGAGGAAATTCTAACACTCTATGAACCTTCCATGTTGAATAAAAAACCTAAGCATGTATTACCTTTTGTAGGAATGAAATGTAAAGCTTTTCTAACGTTGATAATAAATTTAAACTACCCACAAATAATCGATAGCCCACATTTTGATAATGAATAATACGATGATGTAATAATTGATAATTAAAAATTACAATGCTTGGGCCTTTATATAGACCTACTAATACCTTCTTGTTGAAAGGGTACGTCTTTTTAATTTAAATGATTTGTCTATTATTATTATTGTATTATTGTATTATTATATTACTTATTGTTGATTATTTAATGTTATGTTTGTTAAATTGGGGTATCGAATATTTGTGGGAATTTTAGATTTATTACCGGTGTTAAAGAAGGTTTAAGTTTCATTCGTATTAGAGCAAATCTAATTCTGGCCTGTGGAAAAAAAATTGTCAAGGTTTCCTTAAATTCAGGTCTCTGACCTTACTCAAAAAAGAGGGGAGAAAAATAATAAATGGGGAAAAGTAAAAGAAAAAAACACAAAACAAAACAAAGAAAAACAATTAAAATCAACCCATTGCATTATGAAACCACACTTGGTTTTTTTATTATAACAAAAAATTACATTAATATTTCTTTTTATAAATGTTAATCCCAAATATTTGAACTTGGGTGGGGATGGTAACATTCCTTCTTCCCAATCACCCAAGCTACACACAATACACAATGAAATTTCAAGAAGAAAATAATTTAAAGGGTTAAAAGAAGATATAAATGCTATATTGTATTCTTGCACTTGTGACGATTATTATTGAAGAAAAAGAAGAACACCGGAAGTCAAACCAAAGGAATATTCTTTACAAGAGAGCCATAGTGGGAATTATTACAGCTTTTATATCTACCCTTGGCGAAGAAAAGAAGAAAAAAGTGAAGTAATTACATACTTGCAAATGATGGAACCTATATATTTAGAAATGAAATCACAGTTACAAGCAACATTGGATGCGTTAGAGAGAAATAAAGTGACCAATAAATATCTCCAAATAAATATTATGAAGCAAGAATTGTGAAATTATTTAGTAGAACATGATAATCATAGTTTAAAAGATCAAAAGAAAGAGCTCCAAAAAATGTTATTAGGTAAGGATAAGGAAATTGCACATCTAAAAAGTCATAGTCAAAACTTGGAAGACAAAATCAGAAACTAAAAAAATGTTGAAGAATCACCTTATAGAAGAAATAATGATCTTGAAGAAGAAATAAAAAGGTTTAAACAAAATTATCAAGGAGAAAGAAAATGAAATCAAGCACATTCAGACGAAAGTAAGACGCCTACAAGTAGAGAATTGCCACCTTCAACAAAATATTATTGAACTCCAAAAGAAAGGGGATAATAATAAAAAGACACATAGGTCGGACATTACAGCTGTCAAAAGCATGTTATAAAATAACACTAAAGAAATATATCGATTAAAAAACCATAACAAGACATTAATTGAAAAAATAAGAAAGCTAAAAGGTAACAAGAAGACGGAACAATGAAACGAAGACACCAAAAGAAAACTATTCGATAAAAAGGAAGAAAACCATCACCTGATAAGTTTTAACCAAGAATTAGAGGAACAAATCAAGAAGTGAAAAGAGAAAAAAAAAATCGCAAGATAAAAAGTTAGAGGATATTCAAAGTGTGCAAATCCAAAAGGAAGCATCTAGACTCTCCGAAAAGAAAATTGAAGTTCATGAATAAGAAACAAAAACAAATTTGATCCTGATCATAGTTCAAAAAGAATAATAAAAGTTAAATAATAATGATAATATTTAAATCATTTACATTAAAAAGATGTAACCTTTCAATGAGAAGTTATTAGTATGCCTATGTAAAGGCCCAAGCATTGCAATATTTAATTATCAATTATTGTATCATCTTATTATTCATTATCAAAATGTGAGCTATTGAATAATTGTTGGCATTTTAGATTTATTACCGACGTAAAAGAAGCTTTATGTTTCATCTTGAAGTGAACATAATTTTTGAACCTGCAATGAATCAAATAAGCCACAAATAGTTGATAATTAATATATTAGAATGATATAATAATTGATAATTAGAAATTACAATCCTTGGGCCTCTATCTATGCCTACTAATACCTTCTCATTGTTACGTATTTTTAATGTAAATGATTTAACTATTATTATTATTATTATTATTATTATTGTATTATTGTATTATTGTATTATTATATTACTTGTTGTTCATTATTTCATTGTATGTTTGTTACAAGGAACAATATGAACTTTGGTATCTGTGAAATGTACAATATCAGGAGTCATTCTCCTAAGTATGATTGAGCCTTCATTTATAAAGGCTATTCCACATGTGTTGAGGTGGATACTTTGATTTATCAAAGATATGATGTTGTAAATACTTGTGAGTATATCAACTCAAACTTGTGAGTATTCCAAGTCATGACTCTCATATGGACCTGCAGTTATAGTAGGTACCTATAGGGTGCAAATCTAATTATAGAAGTGAACTTGTGAGTATATAAAATTGTGACTCTCATGTGGACCACCAGTTATAGTGGGTACCCTTGGGGTGGGCCTCCAATTGTAGAGGTGAAATTCTTTGCATATTGAAGCATAAATTTTATGTGATGTATTACTAACCATGGACATCAATTTCTATTAAGTCTCCTTTAGATATTATCTACCTCTAGAGTGAATTACTTTAGCATATGACTATACAGTCCGAGAGTAATATAATATGATCATAGCATGTGGCAATTCTTCTAAGCATAATGTGATATGATAGATAAGTACAGTTAAAACATCTGGACCATACATTAAGTATAAAGAGATAAGAAATAAAGAGATAATGAGATTAAAGAGGATTTGAATTTCCCATGTCGATGACTAAGTGAAATTGAATTATTGAGCATCGGTTAAAGGCTCAATGTGTCTTTCAGTTAATTAAATAAATCATAGTGACTATTCCAAAGTAAATCAATCAGTATGATTTAGTTAAAGATAGTTAATAAGTGTTAATAATGAAGGATTAGGTAACTAAAGTATTTATATTTTAGTTAAACTAAAATATGACACTTAAGTTAATCAAGAGATGACACTAGAACTATAAAAGTGTTTGCATGTCGACACTTGATTTAAAGCACTATGACACTTAAGTTGGCATCATAACTAAGTGGTCATGCATTATGCTAGATGTTGAGTTCACTTTAGAGTTATTTAAGCATTAGTTAATGTCAAATATGGAAGGCATGCCGCATATTTTATGCATGATGATGTTTGGAATGTATCATATTAATGATCCATGAAGGAAATTCATAGTTTTGGTGCAAGTAGTGCACAATTCTCATGCATCCACTCGCTATTGTTTACATTGAAGTGAATATGGTTTCTTATTAATGTGTTGGGAATATGGAAATTTCATACAGTTGATCTCTTTTCTCTATTTCTCAGTGTTCTCTCTTATCATGAAATATCCAATTGTGTAAAAGTCATTCTTTGCAATCTATCTATTATTCTTTGAAGAATCATTTGGGCTTCTAATCCTCATTATTTTGAGGGTTTTCCAAGGGTACATTTTGTGGTGTGGATGAATGATTTGAGTGATTAAATTTTCTATTGATTCCATTGTTCAGTATATACGCAATTAAAGTTTTAAAGTTCAAATATCTTCATATTTTCTAAAACATTAATGCTAGGTGGGGTTGAAAGGTCGACTTCTAGGAAAGGATAAATGGTACTCCAAGGACAAGTTAGAGCAAGAATTTCCTAACGTCATTCAATAAAATATTTGGGGGGCCAAAAGACTCTAAAAATGGGGAGTTGTGAACCAAAATAGATCAATATATAATTTGTCACCTACTTGGATATTGTGGGGTCAAAGAATTTAGTTAATTGGCTTGTAAGACTCATTTTAAGGGTCGATCTGATTTTGTAGATTCAGGGTATGAAACATTTTGGGGCCTATTTAAGGGTATACACAATGGTTTTTGAAGTCAAAATTTCATCACTTACGCCATGTCACTTCACATGATTCTACACTTCAATACTTTTCTAGCAATCCAAATATCGCCTTAAATAGAGTATGTATGTAAAACTTATGCCTCCTACAAGTTGGCATATCTAGTTGGCCACCGTGATATAGAGTGCATTCCACTCCATATTAATTTATCACGCATATGGTTCTATTCACATGTGTACCATCAAAAAACTTATAGAAGGATCGAAACCCTAGCCTTAACCAAGAGTTGGGGCATACAAAAACACTAAAATTAAGCCATACAACTATCATGTTATGTTAAATATTAGGTTTTCACGAGAATAAGGGGGTTATATTCTTTCGATGTATTATAGTGTTCCATAGTTGAGAAACAACTTAGGATTGTATGTTAGATAAGAA
>LPNX010967277.1:13798-118681 GCA_001517045.1 Pseudotsuga menziesii | reverse complement strand
CCCTGCCCAGGAATGGACATGAATGAGCTCATGTGCCTGTTGGGGAAAGGCATGAAAAATATGAAAGTTTCCTTAATGGAACTTGAACTGTCATGCCAATTGGTTAATTAACTAACTAATTTTGATATCTATATTATGCTTGGTCTGATAGAATTTTAATGGTGCATTCCACAGGTGAGAAAAGTGAAACCAGGTGGTGCATGTTGATTATGGCAGCAGATCAAAAGTTGTTGGACTTGGCTGGAAGTCTCCTTCAAATGATTGCCAAGACCCAAGAGAATCTTGGGGAGATGCTCAAGATAAAGAGAAGGCAGAGTGAAATGAACCACCAGATTTTGCTAGACTCTATTGGTTTGCAAAGGGAGGTGAAAAGCCTTCTGGGAGCGATCGGCAAAGGAAAGGAAGGTGGATCAACAATGGGACAATTGTCCAAGCTACCCGATAAGAAATGGTCCAGGCATGAAGACTCAAAGGAAATTGAGCAGGTAAAGATGAAGCAGCCAGTGAGATGATGGAGATGCAGAGGACATTATTTACGCCGGGACTTCCCAATGAGGGAACATGATGAGGGCAATAGCCGCAAAGTTCCTAGACTTCGGGATCAGCAGGAAGTTGAGAACTAGCAGGAAAAGTCGATGGAAGCTGAGAGGCTTGGAATTCGAGAGGCTTGAATGTTCAAAGTAGATGATTGAACGTGGGATAGATCTGCAATTTTGAATTTTGATGTGCAATTGTATATGTATTGTATATATGTAATGGAACACCAAGGACGGTGTTATTCCAAGGGGGAGGGGAATGTAATGTCCCCAATTTTGAACCCGTTTGCATGATGTATATATTGTAATTAATCGTGGTGAGGAGCTCAAGGCAAAAGCCCCACCATCGATTTGGATGTGTATGTTTCGACAATGGGGATAATTGTCGATGGTATGTTGTGCTATCCAGCACATTTTAATGTGGCATCATGTAAATACGCACATCAATTAAAATAAACCACAACCAGCTACGGCAGTGCAACATTGAATGAAAAGGGCATGGTTCCAAAGGATAAGGGGTGGGGGATGTCAAACTTTGGTTAAGGGGAAAAACCCATGTTTCACCACCTTTGTTGTTTGTCACTTTTTGTCTCACCCAACCTTGTCAACCTCCTTAATGCTCAACTGGTGGTTGAGGAGTTATGGCTGAGGGCATTTATTGCTGAAGTGGTGGTGGTTGTGGGAGGTTGTCAACCTTACCCAATTGCCCACTCCACCCACGTTACCCATTCTTCTCCCTCACGCACTCTTCCCTGGTCAGTTTTACACTCTCACCACGCGATTTGGTCTGTTGGCTTCTCACGCACAGGCTCTGGGCGATTTTAGTCTCACACAGACATTTTCTGGGGCTCCACGAGTTGCTGAAGCACCCATGCACTGTAATTCGCATCCTTGCTGTTGTTTTGTTCATCCACGGGCAAAATCGGAGTTGTTTTCTCCTCACACAGGGCCTCTATTGCTGTGCATCCTCACGCAGAGGGATCCCCTCCCATTTTCCATCTTCACGCATGGTATTTTGCTGGATTTATCCACGCAGTATTTCCTTGGGCGAATTGTGAATAGGGTGGCCGTATCCTTCACTCACAGGCTAATTCGTGGGTTCTGTTCACACATTGGTTGGGAAAATTGTAAATTCGTCCCTATTGCATTTTGTTTGTTGTTCTGTTGTTGGGGCTGTGTAATTCGTTTTTCCCTGTTTGAGCTGTGATAGCTAATTGGTTGCCTGAGTGCAATGGTTAGCCTTCGGGCTGTGCTAGCTTAGCTTGTCTGTTGAAAGCCTGTGAAACCCAGCTGTGTTGGTTTGCTGTTTGTGCCCCTTAGCTATGTATAAGCCTGCAATTGACCCTTATTCCAGAGGAATCATGCCCAGGTCGGGGGTGGCAGCGTTGCTGAGAGATTGATGAGCAAGTTGGCCTATGGTTGGGTGGAACGTTGCAGCGACGTAGCTGGTTGCGGGTGAATTCTTCATCAAAAGATAAGTCTGTTGTCTATACTTCATCTCTGCAATTTATATTGATGTTAAATGAACTATAATGATCTTGTTGAGTGCTGGTTTATGAGTATGTGTGCTTCCGCTGTATGATTGAAGATAAATGCATCTGTGTATGTTTAATTCCAGCATTGATTTCATTTGAAGTTTATGTTCATGGGCTTTTTTCCCGGCTGTGTTGATGTGTCGGTCGCGTCCTCTTCGCCGGTCTGAGGGATGGGGACATGATACCTTTGTTCATAGTACTCTACAAAGTGTCTTCCTTGGATCGCATCAGTATCAAAAGTGTCCACCTCCTCCAATTATTTCCCATATGCAGTGACATTCCTGGTATTACAGCTCTGATCCCATCCCCATGAGTTAAGTTTCATTTGCTGCCTGGTCCGCCCTGCTGTCATACTCTAAACAAAGGAATTTTGAGTCTCCCATTCCCCCCCTACCCCTGTTCAGTTTTTTCCCTTGACACAAGAACAAGCCATCCAGAACAAGCCTTGGTCCATGACACAGTAGATCCAAGTGAAATTTTTCATAGAAGGCTTGCACATGTGCATTACAGAGCACTACCTCTTGCAACCAAAGTTTTTGAAGGTCTTCCAGAAATACAAGCAAAACATGACGAGGTCTGGAAAGGATGTGCGAAAAGGAAGAACACAAAGAATACATTTCCAAGTAGCAAAATCAAAGCAAAAGGAATCTTAGAAATCATCCACTCCGATGTATGCGGTCCTATGTCATCAAGCTCACTAAGTAGGTATGCATATTATGTTTCTTTTATTGATGATTTTTCTAGGAAGACACGGGCTTACTTCATGAAGAACAAAGACAAAGTATTCAACAAGTTCAAGGAATTCAAAGCCTTGATCGAGAATCACACTAAAACAAGATCAGGACCTTTCGATCAGATAATGGTGGAGAATTCACTTCGAATGAATTCAAAGAGCTATGTAAAGAATTAGGGATTAAGAGGGAGTTGTCCGCTCCTTATAATCTACAACAGAATGGGATTATGGAATGGAAGAATAGAACTATCATGGAAACTACAAGAGCTATTCTTCATGATCAAGATTTTCCTATGCATCTTTGGGCTGAAGCTGCCGGAACAGTGATGTATGTATAGAACCATACTCCACATAGAGTAGTCGAGAACAAGACTCCTAAAGAATTCTTCTCCGAAAAGAAACCAGAAGTCAGCCATCTCAGAATATTCGGTTTTTCTGTGTACATAAACATTCCAAAAGAGAAGAGAACAAAATTAGATCCTTCAGGAAAGAAGGGTATATTTGTGGGATACTCTGAAAGCTCGAAGGCTTACAAAATCTATTTCCCAGGATACAAGAATATTGACATCAGCAAGGATGAGACATTTGATAAAGACATAGCATACAACAAATCCAAAAAGAGACCTGCTGAAGAACTTGAAGAAGCAAAAGCACCTAGAATTCATGATACAACCATGAATGAAGAAACTCAAGAAGAAGATCGAGAATATGAAGAACCACAAAGACCTGTAGATCCACCTCTGGAGAAGAATCCTCATAAGAGGAAACCTACTTGGGTACATGAAATTATCCAAGGTGCGGAAAGGTATGGGGATCCAAAAGAGAATCACAGAGAAAGAAAGAGGACCAGATCCTGCTCTGGGTATGTAGCTTTACTATGTGATTTCATTGATAAAGAACCTTCCAGATATGAAGAAGCAGCAAAACGGAAAGAATGGAATCTTGCTATGATCAAAGAGTACCAATCGATCATGAAGAATGATGTTTGGGATGTTGTCCCAAGGCCAGAAGGGAAGTCAGTTGTAACTTCCAAATGGATCTACAAGATAAAGCATGCTGCAGATAGTAGCATTGAAAAATATAAGGCAAGATTTGTGGCTCGGGGTTTCTCTTAGCAAGAAGGAATAGACTATGAAGAAACCTTTACACCTGTAGCTAGATACACTTCCATCAGATCAGTACTTGCTCAGGCTATAGTAATGAAATGGAAGATAGACCAGATGAATGTCAAGACTGCCTTCTTGAATGGTGTAGTGGAAGAGGAATTCTATGTAGAACAACCAATCGGTTTTGATACACATGACAGAGAGTCTCATGTATGCATATTGAAGAAATCCCTATATGGTTTGAAACATGCACCCAGGACTTGGTACGACAAAATTGACAGCTTTCTATCCAGTTTGGACTTTACCAAAACTAAAGCAGATTCCAAATTTTACTACAAGGTTGAAGATGGCAACCCAGTGATGCTTCTACTGTATGTAGATGATCTATTTGTGACAATTATGGATGGATTGATTGTTGATACGAAGAGAAATCTTGTTGCCGACTTCGAAAAGAAGGACTTGGGTATGATGCATTATTTTCTAGGTATGGAGGTGTGGCAAAGTGCAAATGGAATCTTCCTTGGACAAGGGAAGTATGCAGTAGAGATCCTGAAGAGGTTTCAGATGATGGACTACAAGGCTATGCCACACCTATTGCATCGAACCTAAATCTATTGAGTGATGCTTCATCAAATATGGTTGATGCTATGATGTATTGTCAGATGATTAGGTCCTTGATGTACCTAAAAAACACGAGACCACACATTTGCTTTGCTGTGAACACCTTGAGCTAGTTCTTAACAGATCCGAGAAATGTTCACTTGATTGCTGCAAAGCATATTCTGAGGTACCTAAGGGGTACAGTTGATTTTGGGCTCAAGTATGATGCGAATCAAAAGATTAACCTAGAGGGTCATGTGTATTAAGATTGGGTAGGAAGTGCCATCGATAGGAAGAGTACTTCAAGGTGTTTCTTCAGTATGGGATCAGGTGTGATCTCTTGGTTTAGCAGGAAGCAATCCTGTGTGGCACTGGGTATAGCTAAAGCAAAGTATGTCGCATCTTGTTCAGCTAGTTGCGAGGAAGTATGGCTGAGGAATCTACTATCTGATTTATTCGATCTCCAGTTGGATGCTACTTGTATACATTGTGACAACCAGAGTTGCGTGAAGTTGTCAGAGAATCCAGTGTTCCATGACAATTCAAAGCATATTGAGATCAAGTATCACTATATCATGGATATGGTGCAGATGGGAGTAGTGAAGCTCCAGTATGTTGCGACAGAGGAATAGATATCTTATGTATTGACGAAGCCATTGGCTAGGATGAAGTTTGAGTACTTCAGGGAGAAGCTTGGTGTTCTCCAGATCGAGGTTTCCTCCAATGGAAAATGACGAGACCCGTAGCCATTCTGACAGTGAGAGGATTGGTTCCTTCCATGGTTAGATGTAAGGGTTGAGCCATTCTTTCATGGTGATAGGATTGGTTCCTTCCATGTCATATATGAGTGCTGGCCATTCTATCAAGTAGGATAGATGTAAGGGAAATTACCATTCTAGGAATGGAGGAACCTGGTCAGTTACTAGGAAAACTCAGTCTAGGACTGAGAAGTCATTCTGATGTCATAGAGGGATGTGTTCCCACTTGACCAGATGTAAGGGCTGAACCATTCTATCATGGCTAAAGGATTAAGTTCCTTTGATGTCAGATGTGAGTGTTGGCCATTCTGTCGAGTAGGACAGATGTAAGGGCAACTGCCATTCTGGGAATGGAGGCACCTACTCAGTTACCAGGTAGCTCAATCTGGGACTAGGGGCCATTTTGATGTGATGATAGGATTAGTTCCTACATGATCAGATGTGAGTGCACTCCCTTTCGATGCAATGTATTTACACATGGTCAAATGTGTGGGGAGAGCCTTTCTAACAAGATGAGGTTGGATATAAGTGCTGAGCCATTCTGGCATGATGTGTTTACACATGGTCAGATGTCAGTGCTGTGCCTTTCTGACAAGATGAGGATAGATGTAATTACAGTGCCTTTCTGACAAGATGGGGTCAGATGTAAGTGCAGAGCATTTTCAATGTGATGTGCTTGCACATGATCGGATATAAGTGCTAAGCCTTTCTGACAAGATGAGGTCAAATGTGAGTGCTGGGCCTTTCTGACAAGATGCGGTCATATGTGAGTGTTGGGTGTGCCTTTCTGACAAGATGTGGTCAAATGTAAGAGCTAGGTGGGCCATTCTGACTTAAGTGTTAGATATAAGCCCTAATGAAGACCTACATGAAGGGTAGGCCTACAATATTAACTCTATAGAAATTCCTATGACGAGAAGAATCAAGATAGCACCATTATGAGATAGCAAATGATGATCCAGACTTGATGATGATCTAGATCGAGTGATCTAGATGAGATGATCCAGACTTGATGACGATCCAGATCAAGTGACGATCTAGTTGTGATGATGATCCAGACTCGATGATGATCCAGATCAAGTGATCCAAATGTGATGATGATCCAGACTTGATGACGATCCAGATCGAGTGATGATCCAACAATGATGAGCCAGTAGTCATTATGATGCAGATCCTGTGATGAAGAATACTTGAAGAAGAAGATGACTTGAAGACTCAGAAGACAAAGAAGATGAAGAAGACGAAGAAGACAAAGAAGACTTGAATATGACGAGATTATTCAGTTGATGCAGAGAAGAAGACCAGTGCTGAAAATTGTGTCGAAAGAATACCTTCCTAGTTAAGAGGGAGTGTTGATGTATTTGTAACTTTGGAATGTATTCATCTATGTATCTTATGTCTTGTAACCCGATGTTTATTCCAAGATGTATCTATTATGTAATTGATTCATGTTGGCATGCCTTGATGTTCCAATCAGGAGGATCAATAATGTAAACAAGTCATGTCAAGTCATTGTGGGTAACCCTCCGATTGTCTAAGGGTTAAAGTCCTCGCAGTTCCAGGGCACTAGGTTTATTATACTCTCCTAGTATAGGTCATCCCTAGTGGGGTTCTAATCATGGCGGGATTAGTATAAATAGAGAACTGGAGTCTCAATTTAGCACACAACTCATACACACTCAAGTGTAGTGCATATTTGAGGAAGGAGAAGACAGTGGGGCTAGATAAGAAGAAGGTTACTGCTGTCGGGAGATCGCTTACTGTATTTGTATTTTCTATTTTGGTGTTGATTCTATCTCTGAGGAAGTTGCGGGGTTTTCTCCATTTATGGTTTCCCTGAGGAAAAACACTGTGTTCATTGTATCTTGTTTTTTATTGTTGTTCTTGTTATTCTCTCAGTTAAATATCCTAATAATGATAGCTTAATGTTGAAAAACTAACAGAACACAAAATAGTTACAACTGAAGGAGTCAGTTGCATAACTACCCAAGCTACCCGAATTTCAAAATTCATATTTTTTTTTCATTTTCAGGAGGCGTACACAGGTTGCAGAAACAACAGTCGTGTACATGAGGAGGTATACACGGGTTTCAATGTATAAATTCATGTATATAAGGTGTACGTGACTATTATAAATAGCAACTCGCGTACATACACGGGTTTACCTTAAGGAAACTCGCGTACACATCAAAAAAGTCATTTTTAGGGTATTTTTGGGCATTTTCATACTTTGCTATCTTCTGGAAACTTTTATCTAACTGAAATATATTTCAAATGGCATAGAGATGAGTTCAAATGGAATTACATAACTCAATATATGGTTCCTCCAAGTTAGGTTTTTTTTTAGTGACTTTCATGAAGTGTCGACATGCGACGAAATCATGGGAAAGTGATCATAGGAAGAGATGTGTCATTTTGAGCTATAAAAGATGCCCCCTAATGTATGAGGTTAGAGGGGAAGATGATAGCTGAAATAAATTATAAAGGAAACAGCTGAGTATGGAGAGAGCAGAGAATCCAAGATCAAAAGGATCGAACAAAGGTACCTGAAAGAGAGATAAATGTCAGAAAAAACTGATCTCTGGGAGATACAAGTCCATATACAAAACATCGCCATAAAGATATAGGCAGATCCAACATATGTATACCTGATGAAACTATCATGGTCGCTCAATATGCAAAAAGGCGAGATATCAAATCTAAAGGAGTCATGGCCACAAATGAACAAGGTGGATCCATACTCGACAATCGATCATAGCCACAAAAATACAAGGTGGATGTATGTCTTAGAAAAATGTCATATAAAGTGTGACAAGGTCTTGCACAACTTGGGCAATAGAAAAATGATGATAATGCTACTGTCGGCCCAAGGCATTCAATCCAAACCGCCCAAAAAGGTGTGAATCCTAACCATGCGAATAAAGGAGTTGAAGTTGAACATGGAGGAAACCGTTTGATTACCGGTCAATAATGAGAACCGTTAACAAACATGAGGGAAACCACCATTAATTAAAATGATCTCCAAGGTACCTAGTACATTCTAACAAGTGTGAATACAAGGACTTGAATTCGAACACCTGAATAATCCATCGAGTAGGAGACATTAAGGTATTCCCACTACCCAATAGCGAGGTAAATTGCCACTAATGACTACAATCCCCCAGGTACTATTATAAACTCTAAATCTCATTCCCAAAGCAAGAGTTGTTGCAGTCGATAGGAAGAGATCCGTTGGAAGGAAGGCATTAAGGCATCCTTCATCATCCAACACGAGGTAAGTCAAAGACTAATTGGATCTGGAATTGGTACTAAATTTCACGATAAGAAACACTGAAGACATGATGTAATGAACTGATACCAGGGAATGGTTGACACAAAAGGTCAAGGAAACTATAGAATGGCCAACAAAGGTTTAATCCTTGAATAGTGAGCACAACACAAAAGTGACTTAGGCAGATTTTGACATAAAAGGACCAATGACACAACTCTGCAATGTAGGAGACATTGATAGATTCCCCATATAATTGGAAAGGAAACCAACTGGAGGAGTAAGAAACTCTAAATCAAGATAAGGTCAAAGTACTAGGACCCAACTGTTGATAGACTCAAAACTGGTGCTTTGTTCAAGGAAAAAATACTTGCTGCCATGATGTAAAGAACATGTGAATGAACTTCCCTTACCCTCTTTCTTGTAAAGGTTTAGCGAGTCCAAGAAAGCAAACTCGAGACCATCTTCATTTTTGGCAAGCTCAAAAAAAAGACAGAAGAATGCTTGATAAAGCACTGATTCATGGATTTTACGAGCCCAAACTAGTACATGCTCAATGGTGTTTTCATAGTTTAGGGAGTCTGAAAACTCCAAAGAAGACTCCAAGGGGGTCCTTTTTCGTCCAATTTAGTCTCTTGAGGCCGAAAAAGTATAAAACAAAACACAGAAGAACTCTCTTAGCTTCCGAAGAAGTTAGGTGCACCTTTTTCCTACTTAGTCATGAAGGTCCGAAAAAGGTTAAATTACCACCTACCCAATGCTCCTTCAAAAGTAGCATATAGCCTGAGTTTTAGGAGTGTGAAGGAAGGCAGGATCACTCGAAAATATCCATTTGATTACGAGGAATGGGGCTTACAACAATAAACTTGATTCTTTGTTATTTAGGGTTTAACAAGCATGACAAAGACATAAAGTACACTCGGAATGTTTTTCATCTTTTGGTCCAGAGCACGAAAAAGAGAAAACTAAGCTCATACCGGGGGTTCCTTTTCTGTAAGTTTAGTCCCTCAGGTCCGGAAAAGTGATAAACCTATTCCTGAGAGTACTCTTCTTAATTCCAAAGAAAAGAGAGTGTTTCTTTCTCGTATTATTTCACATGGTCTGAGAAAGTGATAACCTACCAACAATGTGGATGCCCATTCACATATTCTTAACGAACCTGAACAGACAAGTTTACTCGGCAGTCAAGTCTATTTTGAGGAGTCATACCTGGGACTAAAGAAACTCAATATATTTCCTGTTAAGTTTTTATGATTCCAAAAAGGTCAACTCACGACCTCCTTACTGTTTTTAACAAGCTCAAAGGAGAGTAGAAAGAATGCTCTAAATGCGAGGAGATGAGTGTCATAGGCAGGAAAAACTAGTTCCAAGTGCAAGGAACAGACCTATGCATAATGCAAGGAAAGTGAGCAAGATAAGGACACTTAGGGAATGTCTCCTTAGGGGAAAATGTGTCAAGTTGCAAAGGAAAAATGATACAAGGCTTAGCAATGATGAGAACAAAGATGAGGGCTTATACAATGAGCTAAAAGCATAAAAGTTGGCATCAGGCTCATAAGCACGAGCAGGGCACATGAAAATGCAGTTATACCTTGAACAACAAGACAAGGCCAGTAAATAGTTGTGAATCAAACTAAAGATCCTGTCTCCAAGAAACAACAACATCAAAATCATATTCAAAAGAAAATATTTGATGCAGGTCTCTTTGGCAGAAACAGATGTGAATTTTCTATCTTCTACAAAAGGTAAAGTCAAGGCAGAATCAATCGAAGAAGATTCTATAAAAACAAGGCTTGAGGGTTTATAATCAGTAAGATCAACCTCAGAAGGAGAGAAAAAATCAACAAGGGAGATAGAGTCTATAGGAACAAACTCAGTATCACAGGAGTTGAAAAATTCATAAGAAAAATGAAACTCATCAGGATCATTGACTTATTGTTTAAAGGAAGAGTCCAAAAACTCAACAAGACCAACAAAAGAAGATCGATCCATGGGAAAATCAGGCTTACTAAGAAAATCAGGCTTAGACTTAGTCACAACTAAACCAACATCCAAAAGAAGGTCAAACTGTATCAAAGACTCCAGGAAGACTTCATCCGAAGGAAGGAGATCATCCGAGATAGGACACATGTCTAAACTTTCAAATGGATCAACATAGGGGAGAGTAGGCTCCATGGTATGTATAGTATGACTCACCCGGTCAACTGCTGGGACCAAGTCCCTAGAAGCTAAGCATCAAAACAGAGGCTGCTTCTCAGTAGCAATTGAACGCAAAGGACATGAGGCCACATAGTTCACCTGTGGTGGGGTAGTGTCTATAGAAACACTAGGAATCGATAAAGGAAAGACCTGGTCTCTAGTTGGGTCAAGAGAAGGATCAAGAAAATCCAACTAATCGATAGTGACAATTTCTTCGCTATGATTAAAGTACATCACACAAAAAAATGTTGACACCACAGCTTGTATGGCATAGACATAATCACGTCCAAGGGGTCTTCTATCACCATGAAGTCAACTAAGATTGTCTTCCCACCCAAAGTAACAGGTGTTTGAGAAAGAATTCCCAAGGCTATACAAGTTCTTCTATCAAATTTTAGTAACTGACTTGCAGTCAACACAAGGCTGGGAGATCCCATGCCTCGCCAAGCACGAGTAGACAAGATACTAACTGAGGCTCCTTCATCAACAATACAACAAGAAATCGTGTATGGTTCAACTTGACCTTTATCTGGAAAGGTGCATCAGAAGGAAGGTGCGGCTCAACTAGGCTATCCCAATCAAAGGAAGCAATCCGAGAGCTTGGTGGGGGTTGATCCGAAGCAAGTTTATTGCCCCCTTGTTCAGTAAGTTCTGAACTGGCAGTGAAGAAAATGTGACTAGTAGACACTTCACTTTCCAAAGGAAGAGTGGGATTGATCGATAATGGAATCGATTCAACCACTTTGAGAAAGTCACTCTCCAAAGGGAGAGTGGGATTGACCAAAGATGACATTGGTTCAATCACATCAGGATCACTCTCCGAAAGAAGAGTGGGATCGACCAAATTTGAGATTGGTTCAACCACTTGATCATCCAAAGGTTGAGTAGGTTGTTGAGAAACTATGGGTTGTTCAGGAGAAGGAAATTCTTGAGTCTTGGACCACACTCTTCGCACCTCTACAATAGTAGGGCACTGGTGAGTAAGATGATCTCCCTTGCATAGCTTACAAGGGAACTTAAGTTTGCACTTCAAACACCCAGTTTTCTCAACAGTGTCAACATGAATAGTAGTGGATGACTATTTTCTCTCAACATGATCTACAGAGGTTAAGATTCTGGCCCCAGCATGACCACCAGAGGCTGGGTGATTGGGTCCAACCTGACTAAGAGAGGCTGGTTGTTGAGAGACTTCCAGATGTTCAAAAATGGGATGACCATGAAACCAAACTCTTCACACCTCTACGATAGAAGGGCATTTATAAGTAAGGTGGTCTCCCTCACAAAGCTTACAAGGGAACTTAGGCTTGTGTTTTGAGAGGTTAGTCTTTTCAACAGTGTCAACATGACTCACAGTGGCTGACAGATTGTCTTCAGCATGAACCATAGAGGCTGAGATACTACCCCCAACATGACTTATAAAGGCTAAGAGACTGGGTCCAACATGACTTACAGAGGTTGGATGAGCACCACCAGCATGAACAATAGAGGCTGAATGGTTAGGATCAACATGCTTTACAGCAGTTGAGTGTGTGCCCCTATCATGAAATATAGAGGCTGAGTGACAATATTCAACTTGACATGCAGAGGTTGAATGGGTTCCCCCTTGCTTATGTGCCTTCTTCCTATTCCTTCTTCTTTTACTCCTTTTAGACTACTGGTTGCTAGTATCAGTACTTTCACCGCATGAGGTAGAAGGAGGAGGAGAATCAACTACAAGTGAAGGGGAAGCAGTATTTTGATGCCCTTGATATAAGGAGCTTACTTTTGAAGAATCAAGATCATTCAATATGGTTGGAGTGGAAAACAACCACACCGGTATCCCTTGGGGTGAATCCAGGTAGATTCAGGGTGGCCATCAAGGAGACACCAACAGTCCCCGTGAGAGGAATAGTACAAGGAGTTCCCATCATGGGGATCTCTTGGTTGGTGTTCAAAGTTGTGTTAGACATATTTTCAATCTAGGAGACAAAGTCTGAGATTAACAAGCAACCAAAATTACAAAGCACACACCTAAAGGCGCACTAAGCACAGAAAAATGACAAAGCACTCACTAAAAATTCCTAAAGCCAAACAGACAAACAGGTATAAGATATGCTTTCTAGAAGAAATCTGATAGATAGTTTCTTGGCATCCCTATACATGTTCTTAGGCACAAGTGGAGGAATCACCCACTGCCCTCCCACACCTTCTACCGGGGTTACCTTCCAAGCCCGTCCAAGGTCAACCAGAAATAGCCTTTTGGTGTACCTGTATATGAACCCTAGATGTCAGAGAGACTAAAGAATACCTTAACTATATTCATAGTCTAGGGGGGAAATCACAAGCATGTTTCATAGGCATGGGTAGGGTAGTAAATCCTGAAAGCCTGTCTAAGACAGAATCCCCAGATGCGTAAAAACCTTGGTCTACGCTTTGACAAGGAATCGGAGGGTTATCTCCTCAGTCCAAGTCTCCACGTGGCCTCGTGCTTAACTCTCATTTGAGAGGAGATTCCCAAATACAATCAACATACAAAAGGGTTTACCTAGTGATTGGCCAACTACGTCTGAAATTGTAACACTTGTGGAGAGTTGAAACACCCTAATCCACAAGTCTAGCCTAAGCTAGTTGGTGTATGACCCTATAAAATAAAACTTACTAATAATTTTTAAAATTATATCATTTATTATAAGGGATATTTTTAGTCAAAGGATAAATGGCGTGAAACTTAAGTGGTATTTTGACTCAAAGTTGAAGCAAAATGACTAACCAAAGAGAAATGAAATGCAAAAAGGAAAACCTATTCTCTTTCTTTTTCCAAATAGAAACTTGAAAGCCACAAAAGAACAAATTCTTTTTTATTTTTTCAAAAGACAATGATATGCCATGCAATCTAGACTAAAAACCTAATCTACATGCATATAAAGCAAACATGTTTTTTTCTTTTTCTTTTATAAATGCAAAATAAAAAACAACCTATCAACTAATGCAATCAAGTACTGTAATCAAAGCAAATAGACAACTACTCTACACCCCACAAACAAACCCTATGTTTCCCTAAAGTTGGATATCAACCTCTCTTGAAAGGAAGGCTCACAAAGGTAAACAAGCCAACAACTTTGGAATGAAGAGACTGAGTAATAAGACTGACATAAACAAAGGTCAAGAAGTCCCAAGTATCAATCTAAACGTACAAACAGAGGCTGCTCAGTACCTTGTCCAACAAGGTCAAGCCAAAGAAGGAGGTGTGGGGGAAGGAAGAAGAAACAAGTTCAAAGACTTGAAAGAGACTTACAAGATATACAAAGAGCACCTAACAGAGTTAAAACAACCTCTCAGGAGTCATGCACATGTAGAGGACCCTTGAAAACCCTATAAACAACCCTCAAATCACCCAAAAACCCTAAAAAGTGATGAAAGAACACAAATTAAGGTGCATACGTGGGTTGCCTTAAGCAAGTCGCGTATGAAACATGGGTTGCAGGTAGTGTAAGTCATGTATACAACACAGACACATGATTGTTTAGCCTGACGGTCATGTATGGATGACAAAAGGCAAAAAAAAGATCAAAAAGTGACCTAGGAAGGCAGGAAAGGTGTTCCAACAAACTCAAAATGTGTTCCTAACTTGTGAGAAGAACTTGAAACTTTACAAAAGGATGAAAGAAAGATAGAGAAACCCCAAATAGAAAAGGCTCTCCCCAGCAGAGTTGCGAGTTCTTTTGTAAAGGAAAGTATCCTATGGCTAGGGTTTAAGAGGCCATCAACATACTGGGGTTGAAAGGTGGATGTATAATGTTCAGCAAGCATATATAAGCAAGTTTCAAAGATTAGAATGGTTCATACCTTAGCCAAACAAAGGTTGATCCAAGTAGCCCTTCAATCCTCTTCTTGCTCCTCTTGCTCCTCTCGCTCCAAGAGACCTGTAAAATGAATTATACCTTCCTCAAACCAATATGACCATATATAAACCAATGATAATCAAATAAACATGAAATAATAATCTGATTAACATCATAATATGATCATAAACAGAGATTCAATCACACATTGAACAATGATTTGGCAAGAAGAAGGACATCACATCTTTATTAATCTTGAAAACAAGTACAAGTATACCTTCTCTTCAAGTTTGGCACCTCACGAAACCTTGATCTGGTTCTGCTGCTTCTCTTCTCCAAGGAACTCAGCCTCCAAGCTCTGCAACATAAAGAGAATGCTTCTAGGGAAAAGGTGTGGGAAAAGAGAGTCCTAATTCCTCAAGCATAATGATGCAAAGATTCAAGTCTCCTCTCATGGACCCCCCTACCTCTATTTATATGCTTAATGAAGAGTTAGGGTCGAAGACAAAGTAGTTACAACTGAAGCAGTCAGTTGCATAACTACCCAAACTAACCAAATTTCAAAATTCGTATTTTTTTGACAATTTCAGGAGGCGTACGCGGGTTGCATAAACAATAATCACATACATGAGGAGGTATACATGGGTTTAAATGCAAAAATTCACATATATAAGGCATACGTGACTATTATATATAGCAACTTGCGTACATACGCGGGTTTTCCTTAAGGAAACTGGCAATACACGTCAAAAAAGTCATTTTTTAGGGTATTTCTGGGAATTTTCGGACTTTGGTATATTCTAGAAAGTTTTATATAAATGAAATATATTTCCAATGGCATAGAGATGAGGTCAAAAAAAGTTACAGAACTCAATATATGGGTCCTCCAAGTTAGGTGTTTTTTCAGTGACTTTGAGTGACTTTCATGAAGTGTCGTCATGGAAGTGTCAACATGCGACGGAATCATGGGAAAGTGGTCACAGGAAGAGATGTGTCATTTTGAGATATAACATCATCTAAATTTAACCAACAATTCCATCAATTAGAAATTTCATAAAAATATCCTTCTTTGCACAACTCCTCAAAGAACTAAGTTTCGTCGACGTTTCGGCAGGCTTCGGAAGATCTCCGCCGAAACTGCGGCTCTTCCTTCAACTAATAATCGTCGATCCAATTCACTAATATTTGGAAAATTCATCCTTTATTTTTCGATGATCACATCTTCTAGTCATCAGTGATCCAAACCTATAATCATCACCGATCAATCTACTAACCTCCACCGAGGTGTCATCGGCGATCCCTTCATCTTAGTGGCGCCGATCGCCTATGGTTTTTAACACTTGGAAAAAATTTTGAAACTTTTCTTACCATTGAATTGGCTGATTCATCCTCTAATTCTTGCCAATACTTCAGTGATATTTGGTAGATCTCCATCGAAACTGCGGCTCGTTCTTCACCTATTTCCCGTCGACGTTTCAGTGGTTTCATCCACTATCTTTTGCCGATGTATCAACTGTTTCCTTCACTAAGTCTCTCCGGTGGCAGTGGAGTTTCAGTGAACCTATCCACTAATTTTTGATAATTCGTTCATTAATTACGTTGATGTTTTGGCGACCCTTAGCCATACGGAGCCGTCATTTCGGTGCTCCCATTGTCTAATCATCGGTGATGAAATAAACTAAATGTCGTCGATCTGGCTAACTAATTTCGCCGTCGTCGGGGTCTGCATCGGAGGTTCTTCAGACTAATCTATCTGCTACATTGGGTGGACTTACCACTAAGTCCTCCAATGAGCCGATAGTCTTACACTTACAAAAATTTCATGGATTTCCTTCCACCGGTCCCTCATCGAATGGTCTTCCGACTAAGCATTTTGTTGCACCGGAAGAGCTTTACACTTAGTCTCCCAATGGGCCGACGGTTTAGGCCCTTAAACAAAAATTTTGAAAGCCTTTCTGCCTATCCCTCATCAGGTGTCCTTCAGCCTATACTTTCTCTTGTATCAGAGTATCTTCTCACTTAGTCCTTCGATGATCCGACGAGTTCGGCACATGGAAAATTTTTGAAGTTTTTCTAATTTCTGATCTCTGCTGGGCAGAAGTCAACCTGCCTCTGCTAGCTGATATTTCATGGCCCTCTGAGGCCCAATGTTGTAGTGATGGATTTGTCACTACATATTCACAGCCCATTCAGGCCCATGCTGCAACCTTTGCTCTAATACCATATTGTTACATCCTCGACCCTCCAACTGGTGAAGAGGACGCTACCAAACCATCAAACAGACCGGGAAACTAGCCACATGAACATCTACATACATATAATGCTGAAATAAAATTCTTAAAACATAAAACATGCTAAGATATATAATCATACATATACTCGGTAGAAGCAAAACATGCAATTCAGCATGCAACATTTTCATCATAATTCATTAGCCATCAAATATAATTGTAGAGATGAAACATACAAGGATACTTATCTCATAAAGAACTTGTCCTGGAACCAGCTACTTCACTGCAACGTTCCACCCAACCATAGGCCAGCATGCTCGGCAATCTCTCAGAAACACTGCCACCCCTGAGTTGCGCATGATTCGCCAAGAAATAAGGGACTAAGAAGGCTTACACATAGCTAAGGTACACAAATCAGCCAAACCCACACAATAGGGATTATCAGGCTATCAAGGAGCTGGGAGAAGCTAAATTCTAAGCTAGTGAGATCATGGAAGAGCTAAGGATACCTACACCAGAGCTAGCCTAACCTCTAAGACACCCACACACACCTGACACCTGGAATCAATCCCTTCTCTACTTCATAGTCCCTTAGTCCCTGACTTCCCTTGCCATTGCTCTTCTGGGGTTGTGGAGAAGAAATCCAGCCATCTAACTGTATCTGTGTGGCTCCCAAACCTAGGTTTTTCAAGCAGACCCAGCATTCAATCCCACTCCACACAGTCCAAAGACCAACCACTGCATGCATACAGAAAAACCAGCAATTACAGCTTTAACAGGGGAAAATAGTCCCTGAGTTATTCTTGGCCCTATCGTGGCCAAAACAACACAATTGTAACCTACAGCTGCTCTGAAGCATGGAGGAAAACACAACCAACACCACAAAGGTGCTCACAGTAGCCACCAATAAGGGAATACAACAACCATGGTTCAAAGATCAAGTAACTGGACATTACACCATCCAGACATAGCCAGCAAATGTGGAAAAACAACGGTCCCTTCTCAACAATGAATCCATGGCACATTACACAGTAGGCAATGGGAAAAAGGGGAATGATCCCCTGCGTGAACAGGAGGAAGAACCTATCCACATATTGGAAATCAGTGTGAGAGAAGTAAGAACCAACCCCCCACATAGAATCATGAGTCCTCTTTATCTCCCTCTGCGTGAGGAAAATAAATAGCCAAAAATGATGGATAGTTTTCCCAGACGGTGCATGAAGGGGAGAAAACAAGAGAGAGTGGGAGAGTGGCAGCAATTTCTATTGGTTTCCTTTCACCCACGTGAATGGAATGACCCAGCTGGAGGAGGGTGCATGTGGACAGGCCTGCCACCCACCACTACTCAGCAAATAACTACCCTCAACTAATAATAGTTTAGTGGCGGACACATGGATTTTCCCCAATGGCTCTTATGGGTTAGACAATCCCCCCCTTAACCTTAGGAAATCATGCCCTTTTCATTTAACGTTGCACCATCATAGCTGGTTGTAGGTTTATTTTAAAGAATGTGCATATTTACATAATGCAAAACTATTATGTTCCGAATCGCACAATATACCATCGGCAACGATCCCAATTGTCGAAACATAACACAACCAAATCGATGTTGGGGATTTTTCCTTTAGCTCCTCACCATGATTAATTACAATATATACATCATGTACCTTTAATGCAAATGGGGTCAAAACTGGGGTGTTACATCGACGGTGTTGGTCCAAGGACCCGAACTATGGTGGATCACCTCTTAGGCGTGAGGAAGAGCGTGGGGGATCAATTTTGTCTGGTTGGTAGATCAGATGGTGAAATATGGTATTGATGTTTTGGACCCCATTTTCAGTGGCTTCCTATTGGCTTTTAGGTGGTCACTCGGCCACCAAGACTTCCAGGAGACAGTGCTTGGATTTTTCCTCATGGGAGTGCTAGTCAATCGTTAGGGGTCATTTCCCGTTTCACTTGGAAATTCCTCTCAGCGGCCAGCTACTTTTGGGTTCTCATGGTACTCCTCACAATGAGTTTCAGGGCTGAGCCCAAGTACTTCCCATGGTTAAGGGAGTCAGCGACTTATGTCCTCAAAGACTGCACGTGTTTGAATTAGTGTAAATTAATAAATTTTAATGGCTGGCTTAGTGTTATGAACTGAGTTTGGTTATCTTATTTGGTATGGTTGTGTGCATGTCCATTGTATTTCTATCACTCACTTGATGGCTTCTTGTATGGTTTATGAATATTTCATAGATCTTTTCTGGTTTATTACAACAATAATAACATGGGTAAGTTGTTATGAAACTAGTAAATTGTGAATAGAAAATTTAAAACATGCCATAAATGAATCTGAACTATGGTAGACTTACTAGGTGACTTCCTTACACCTGTATTCCTCTTCGAATAGGAAAGAGTGTTGGGATCTCAACATGATGGGACTAAGCCCATCCATAGATCCTCAGGTCAGTCTCCAAGTGTAAGGTCGATCAACAGGGAGGACACGAACATCGTGAGGCCTCCTGGGCCTACCACCCCCTCTACCTTCCAAGTCACCCATTTTTAGTGGTCTAAAAAAATCACAAGTGAAGTTCCTATTCCTATACAAGATTCACCCTTCGTCTTATCCCAGAATACCCTGAAGGGTGATGACTGGGTAGAGGAGGAAGGGCTAGGAAAGGTGTTAATTTCCAATTCTTATCAAAAACTAAAATTTAACCTACAGTAATTTATTCAAGCATTAAAATAGTTTCATTATACCATTAACCAGTTAAATTTATCATTGATTTACATAGATTGTATGAAAATGAAAATAGACTGCAAGACAAAGGTGGCTAAGCAACACTGATAGTTCAGACAACTTTAAAAAAACGAATGTGAGAGACAGATTGCCCTTTTTGAGGAAAATATGGTGAGGTGGTCTCCAAATTTTCCCAAAATCAGGAAAGGGGGTCACTCGAAAACTGAAAACAGGAGTGATCTGCTCCGTGAGAGGGAAGTCGCACCTTTCGGGCTTGAATGAGTGACCTAGTCTCCCCTTTCATCCCGATAAGAGAGACCTAGCCTGAAAACTTGAAAATTTTTAACCTGAGCTGGGAACAATCGATAGTGACTTGTAATATGGCCGAACATGCTCGGTTTGGACTTAAGGAGGCTCAGTTGTGAACTTAAATGTAGAAAAACAAATATCTAAACTAGATTTTCACATAAATTTGACCTAGGTTAAGAAAATAGAAATTAAAATTGAAACTTGAAAAAACAATCCAGGGATCCTGTGGGATCGACCTGGTGTGGTCACCAGTTCTTTAGTACGGATTTTCCCCTAGCTACAGGTAGGAACGACTACTTTCTGTCTATAGGATGGAAAGGTAGGGTTCCTATATGTGGAAGAAAACCTGCAAAGAAATGTTAGAGCTAAGCTTTGAAAACCTTGTAGGAAATGGTTAGAAAACAAAAGACAGCTATAAGAAATCAAAGGAGAACCTACAGCAAACCATTAGCAAACAAACCTATCAACAAAATAATCTAAAAACCTAAGCTATCGACAAAAACAAATGGTTATACCTTCTTTGTGGAAATGGGCCACCGTGCCCTAGCTTTGGGAGAACCTCTCAATGGGATGGAGTCTTGGCTTGTGGAGCAATGGAAGAGAGGGGTGAATGGCTTGAGAGGAAAAGGGTCTCAAGACACTCACACGAGTAGCATAACAATAGGAAGAGAAGGGGTGTTTTGAGAGTGACCCTCACCCCTCTATTTATAGTTTTTTCTTGATATTTTAGGGTTTTAAGCCCCTAGTTAGGGATTTAGACCCTTTTTTTGTCTTTAAACCCCTTTTGTCCAATTCTTAGCTCCTTTGGGGGTTTTAAGCTCCTTTGAGGGTTTTTAGACCTTTTTTGGAGGTTTTAGCCCTTATGAGAGATATTTTGGCTCTTTTTAGGGTTTTTTAAGCCCTTTTCATGTTTTTGAGCCTTTGCAAGGGTGTGGGGGTCAAATGAGGGTAGCGACATAGATGTCTTTGGGTGGTGTAGGTCATGTAGAGCTCATTAAGGGATTTTTTGGGTTAACAAAGGATATGTCGCAGGCGACCTTAAAGAAAATGGGAAATGATGAGTTGAGATGTTCCTAGGAAGTACAAAACCTGAAATAGAAGCTGGAATCCTATGGAGTGGAAGGAGACTCTGATCTGGGAAGAGGAGAAAGACAGAGGAAGGTTGACAAGCTCCTAGTCTATTTGAAGAGAGTGAGCATGAAATTCAGTCACAGGTAGACAAAGGATCTTGTGACGAAGAGGAGGGCTATAGCCTGATTTCAAAAGGAGCAGAAGACTCTTAAGAATCTGCTGAGACACCAAGGTTAGGACAAAACTACATTAGGACAAAACTACATCACACTAGGAGTATCACCTGAAGTAAGTTCTAGAGCCTCATCTCCTGAAAGATTTATTAATACTGATAGTGCTAGTACTATGAATAGCACGCAAGAGGAACCACCTCCAATATATCATTCATCGAATAACCACGAGGCCAACTCAATGACCGGGCATGATATTCGGTTACCCACATTCAATGGAAATGGAGCACAAGATCCAGAGCAGCATTGGTTCATATGTGAAGCTATTTGGATAGTTCATTTAGTTCAGAACGTGGTTTATGAAGTTATTAGTGGTACTGCCAAGAGTAGCATAGAAGACCCTTGAAGAAATACAAACTGCAATGATCTTCAAGTTCAAAAAACCTAAATCTAAGTCGTAGTGTATCACTGAGATCAAGGAGATAAAGCAAGAATTGGCAGAGTAAGTATGGTACTATGACCAATGGTTTAAAACTTTGATGGCCAAAGTAAGTTTTGAAATTTCGGATGTTCAACATAAAGAATGGTTTATTGCTGCGATGTTGCCACACATCCGAGGCCCATTGATGCAAAAAAATATTGAGTCATAGACAGAAGTGCTAGAATTGGCAATAAAGATATAAGCCTCACCAATTGGTAATGTTTCTATAGGCATGCTATAGATTCAGTCGCAATTGGCTAATCTAACGATATAGCATTAGGAAATTAAGAAAGGTAAGGAATCCAACGAAGACTTATGGTGCACGAAATGCAGAATGGATGGACACACTAAGGATAACTATACGACCTTCAATAATTGTGTCTCATCTGGTGCGCCAAACCCATTAAATGGCCATGGACTACCCTAGTGTCGCATATGCCAAAATAGAGGACATCGCGACGAGGATTTCCTATACCTGCAAAAGATTGTAAGTACCCCTGCAAACCTATTCTGTAAATTTTTCAAGCCAGTAGGGCATGAAGACAAGGATTGCAGAGCATACCAGCTCTTGAAGGAAAAGATGGTAGACACGTACTTGATGAATAATTATGGGAAGACTCAGGATGACCCCACGCAAACATCATATTAGCCTATGTAGTTCCCGCCCAATAAGTATCAGAACTAGTATCAGCCTCAGTATGCACCGCAACAACCATACACGCAGCAGAATCACTATCAACTGCAGTATCAACAGAATCAATACCCCCCACAGCAACCACACCCTCAGGGAAGGGGTGGCGAGAACTTAAGAGGCAGAGGAGGCGGAGGAGGATTTGGTAGAGGAAGAGGTTAGGTTGCTTGCTATAACTATGGACAACCAGGTCAGTATGCCAGAGATTTTTGGAGCCTACAAAGACATGCTCATACTGTAAGGGAGAGGACCATAATATGGAACAATGCCCTCAGTTGATTGTGAAGTGGCAGGTGAGGACCATCACAGGTCCTACTCCTGCTCAAAATCTGAATCCTAACCTGAGCATTTAGATGATCATCGCTGAGCCAAGAGAGCCAAGCATTATTGTTGTAACATGAGGAGGAGTTGTGACTAGAGCTAACATGGATATACCACAAGAACAACTACAACCGCAAGTACGACCCACGACACAGAATAAGGTGTTGTTCAATGTCCAAAAATAGAAGAAAGTATTCATGGATGATCGACAGGAGTTTCTGAATCCAAAAGAACCATTTCACCATCCAAAAGAAGGTGTTTACTTTATTGTACCAACAAAACCCCTAGCTCACTAGCCCTTTCGGTGACAGACCACAGAGCGGCCTAAAATCTCACCCGAAGTGATCTTAAATGGGCTGGTTGAAGAATCAAGTTTCCTCAACCAGGTTTTGTAGTGTCCTGGGTTCTCTTGACTCTACTTAACCAGTTGAATCTCTCTGCATGGGCTGTTTCTCTCTTCCTAGCTGACTCTACTACAGGACTGGCTCTTATCACATCATAGCTTCTAGGACGATTTGCAAACTTACTCTTCTTCTCAACTCTTAACCTACGATATCTCACACCGCAGCTCCTCCGACAGTGCGATATCACCTTTCTACGCCGTGATATTTCCTATAGTAAGACTTAATATGCTCATCAACTCTCAAGGTCCAGAGGCTTCCTTTCTGGGTGTAATAGCTTAGTTAACATTCATTAACTAATAAGCAATGTTCATGTAACGAATAATAGATAGAAAATAAGTATAGCACAATCACATGACACAGTCGCACAACACACATATTTTACGTGGTTCACTTCCAGGGAGGAAGCTACATCCACGGGAACTATGTTTATATTATATCTAGAGAGAGTAACACAGCACTCAGCTGGGAGCCCTTCTCTCTTAGATCTCTTCTCTTCCTATTATGCTTTCTTCTTACAATATATCCTCTCTCTCTCTCTCTCTCTCTCTCAATCCCTGTGGATTGTTACATTCATGCTCAAGGAGTCGGCTGCTAGTTACAGTAAGATAACTGTAGCTTTAACAACAGAACCAGAGCTCGACTCTTTCTCAATGTCTTACTGTCTAACAAGCTAGCTATCTATCTCTCTCTATCTGTCTAGCTATCTAGCTATCTAGCTAACTAACTAACCCTTCATAATACAAAATACATGCTTAAATAGGTGGCCCGAAGGTCTCACCATGATACAAAATTGTGGGCCTATCCCAACAATAACCCAAAACCCTAACTGTGACAGTTGGCCTATCTGTAATTTGAACTGCCACTTATTGGTCACACTGCAGCTTTCTGCAATCTTCCACAATTTTTGGCACTGATCGTGGGTATGGGTGTCGCTTCCTCGATTGCTCNTGAAATTCTATTGGTTCTTGAATTCCAACTCACAAAAACTTATTTTGGCACGTTTTCTTATAAGGCCCATTTTAGACCCCAAATTTCCTCTAATGTCTGTCCTTTGTCTTTAATACCTTGGCTCATTGCTCCTTCTCCATTCATGAGGGTAGCTGAGCCCTCCTATCGTCGTCGCTTCCTTAAATGCAGTGGTTGAGCTCTCTTCTCAACTACTTTAGGTACTATTTCCTTTTACTTTCTTGTTTCGATGTAGCAGCTTTTCCTATAGCTGCGGGGCCCTGCTCCAACAGATACTTTGGAAGGAGAAAGATACACTGATCCTGTCTACAATGAGGGACAAGGCAACTACCTTGACTAGATCTACAATTCCACTTCCATGTAAGAAGATTACATCAATCCAACATTGGATGGAAACTTGAGCTGGAAGAATGCTAGTTCCTGCATGTATGACTCAGGGGAGGATTTGGAAAACTAGAAAAATTGGTTAAATGAAGTGTCTATGAGGAGATGCATAAGGATTATGAGATCTGTGTGACGGGTGGAAAATGAGTTAAGAGAGCTACCCACCTACGAAGGTTTACCTAACCTTGCATCCTTCCTAAGTGAGTTTGAAGAACTCGTCATCGAGTCGCAGTGCTTATCTACATTGGACCATGTGCTGAAGGATACAGCCACTAGATGGTGGGGTACACACAAGAAGTTCATAACAGAATGGCCACAATGCAGAAGGTTGATGGAAGTCGGGTTCGGTAGAGAATTCGCCATCGTCAGCCATAAGTACATAGGGTTTTCAAGCCCTGTTGAGCACATAAATCGGTGTCACACCGTATTTGTAGAATACCCGCGACATGAATGGGTCTCTCATTTCATTCATACATTGGAAATGACACCTAGGATATGGTATGCATCTATGGAGTTGTGGCAAGGAACCCAAGATTGGGAAGGGCTCACTAAGTAGTGTATGTGCACATTTGAATTTTCTGACGAGCAACCTATAGTTGATGATGTGCTTCAAATGATAAAGGAGAAGATATTTACTAAAATACCTATCGAGGAGGCCAATGCTCTCTAATGCAGTGCAACCATTCAACAATGGATGGGTTTCTACAATTTAGCTGGAGACCTAGATGATGATCTGACTAACATAAACATACAAGAATCAGAAGGTATGTGCATAGTAGAAGGAACTGGTATTTTAAGAGACCAGTTCGTTAAGTCGTTGAAGATCAGGAAAGTAAACATTGGGTCGCCAGAGAACCCAAATTTTTCCAATATAGGAGATTATTGGGATGAAGAGACAGTCGTGAAGATCATAGACTTACTGCATGAGTACCAAGACCTATTCCCTACCAAATTTTTGGAGATGAAGGGGATAGTGGGAGATATAGGGGAGATGAAAATACCACTGCGATCATACGCTAAACCCAGTAAGTAGCGACCCTACAGGTTGAAATCCAGGTATAAAGAGAAGGTAAAAGCATAATTGGATCGCATGCTCGACGCAGAAATTATTGAACCTATTGAAGAATCAGAGTGGATCAGCCCTATAGTGATCCAGGATAAGAAAAAAATCAGCAAAGTAAGGATCTATGTCAACTTAAGGATGTTGAATGATGCATGCTTGCACGATCCATTCCCAACACCATTTACATATGAAGTACTTGAAAGCACTGGAGGAAAATAGATATATTCATTCACTGATGGCTTCTCTTTCTATCATCAAGTCAGAATTGCGAAGGAGGATCACCACAAAATAATCTTCATCACAGAATGGGGATGCTACCAGTATACGGTAATGCCCTTTGGACTCAAGAATGCGCTTGTTATTTTTTCTAGAATAGTAGCCTCTACTTTTAAAGATTTTATCCATAAATTTCTTGAAGTCTACTTTGATTATTGGATTGTGTTTGGTCTAGTAAGATACCATATTGATAGTCTGCGCATGATGATGGGCCATTGTCACCAGTATTAGATCGTGCTTAATTCTAAGAAATGTATATTCTACACACCATTTGGTGTTCTATTGGGTCATTTCGTCTATCACGATGGTATATTGGTTGACCCAGCAAATATTGTGATTATTCTTGACTTACCACTACCTACATCAGATACGCAACTTAGATTAGTGCTAGGACATACAGGCTACTATAGGAATTTCATCAGAGGATATGCAGCGATCATTGTACCTATGGAGAAACTGCTGAAGAAAGATGTAAAGTTTCAATGGACAGCAGCTTGCTAAGAAAGCTTGGATAATTTGAATAAATCAATGACCACTACACCAATACTTGTATTTCCTGACTGGAAAAAGGAATTCCATGTGCATGTCAACGCATCCTCTGTCGCACTTGGTATAGTCTTGACACAACCAGGAGAGGGTGCGCTTGACCACTTTATTTATTTTTCTAGTAGAAAACGGTCAACAATAGATAAAAACTACACAACGACTGAAAGGGAAGGCCTCGCTATGGTCTATGCACTTCAAAAGTTTTGACACTACTTATTGGGTGGACATTTTCATATGCAAATTGATCATTCAGCACTGAAACACCTAGTAGAAAAGGGAGTGTTGTGGGCGAATATTTGTAGATGACTATTCCTGCTTCAAGAATTTGACTTTGAGGTCATAGTTAAACTTGGTCAACTAAATGTCAGGCTAGACCACCTATCAAGGATAGAAAGTGGTGAAGAGCCAACTATCCTGGAAGATAATTTGTCTGATGCACAACTATTTGCGATTCACATGATGGACGATCAAAACCATGATTTTAACGCCATCATTCACTTTTTGAGCATAGGATATGCACCAGAAGGAATGTCAACTAATCAAAAGAAACATTTGGTTGTCAAGGTTTCCAATTATACATTAATTGTGGGATATCTATATAAATTAGGCGCGGATGAAATAATACGCTGCTGTGTTTTTTATTATGAATGACCTTGGGTAATGAGTGAAGCACATGCTGGTGTTGTAGGAGGACACTACGCGGGAAAAGAAACTGTGTGCAAGATATTGTAGGAATGATTATGGTGGCCAACAATACACATGGATACTAAAATCTTCTGTAGGCATTACGATATCTACCAAAGAATAGGAAAACCATCGCCCCGCGATGAGATGTCACTTGCACCACAGATAATGTTGCAAGCCTTCAACAAATGGGTTGTTGATTTTGTAGGTCTGATCAATCCTCCAAGGAAAAGGACTGGCACATGCTACATTATCACCGCGACAAACTATTTAACCAGATGGGATGAAGCTACACCTGTTAAAGATTGTATCACTGTGACTATGACGAAGTTTTTATTTGAAAACATAGTCACCATATTTGGTTGTCCAAAAATTCTACTCAGTGACCAAGGTATGCATTTTGTTAACAAAGTGATTGCTGAGCTTATCTGCAAAGTTTCAAATCTAGCATAAGAATATGACAACTTATCATCCTCGATCGAATGGAACGGTTGAATATTTCAACAAGATTCTAGAGAATGCATTGACCAAGGTATGCAATGTGTGCCGAGATGACTGGGATCAGAAAGTCTCAGTTGTGCTATGGGCATATTGCACAACTTGTAAGTGACTAACAAGAAACACACCATTCAGTCTGGTGTATGGGTAGGAAGTTGTCGTGCCAATGGATTACATTGTGTCGAGCCTATGAATTTTTTCTCTGACAAAGATGACCGATGGGGATTCTATCGAGCATAGGTTGACACAACTCGTTCAGATGGAAGTAGAATGCTTCATCGTATGATTTCACCAGACTATGGAGAAGTAAAGACAGAAAGCATGGCATGATTTCCATATTTGATTTTAGCCATTCGAAGTCGGAGGAATTTTGTTTTTGTATGACAACAATTTTTTCAAACACCCGGGAAAGCTAAAGACACATTGGCTTGGACCATATGTGATCACGCACATCACCAATGTGAGCACAATAAAAATACAAAAATTGGATGGAACATTTGTTGCAGGAATGGTGAATGGCATTCGCCTGAAGCCTTACTACAATGGTTGCGACATGCCTGGCTAAGACTGCGCTGTGCAGATTATAAGAAAAAAAGAGAGGCCAAAAGAGGTAAATTGTTCTATCACATGTCTGCAGTGGAACCAGCTGAAAATGTAGGAAAAAGTGGAAATCACAAGGAAAAGCAGAAATGACAGGTTGGTCGACATTAAAGTGCAGATATCTGGTAGATATCAAGGCAGTTATGACAGCTAAGAGTCATAAATTCGACAAGATACGAGGAGAAGGATGGCGTGCTTTTTAGTCCCGTCATCCATCCTCGGCATAACTACCATAAGTATGCTGACAAATACATCCCACAGATCGAGCTGTCAAGTTAATGAAGGAACACATCGACCAAGAAACACATGTGATCGATTAGACATCAACCTCCCATCGCATGATGAATAAATGAAACAGAGGCATGTATAAATACAAGGATTCAACATTAAATAGTATTTTTCGCACACACAGAGAGCAGAGAGAACCAAAGCCGAGAGTTTACAGAACCGAAGCCTGTCACAGAGTAGGTCGACACCCATGGTAATAGAGAACCCCAGTGAGAGAAAGCTATCTGATGTTAACTGTTATCCCAGGTTTCCCAATTAAGGAAGAGATAGAATCACCCGAGATACAACAACGAGAGCAAAAGACAGAAATTCACCCAATGGCATGAATGAGGAAGAAACCTGCAATTACCCCTACCAATATCCCAACCCCTAGTTTTCTCCTTATACCTAACCCAGTTCAGAGACCGCTAGTTGTAGCTGCACAACCATTCTAAGAGCTGAGACAAGATGGAGAAAGAATGACAGGAGAGTCATCCCAGCCAGAAATGACCAGAAAACGGAAGGTTAAGGTCGTTCCCGACAATGCCATAAAATAACCAATAGAGGAAGATCCAGAGGAGGAGGCCCTCATGGATGGGAACTCACTACCTCTTAGAGACACGGATGCCGGTAGGGAAGAACAAGACTTCCCCCACTATGTTCGGCCTAGCAGAGCCGATGTGGAGGAGGTGACGCTTCCAAAGAAAGCATCCACATTTTTAGTCTCACCCCGACTCCCAAACAATGTACCCCTGTTGATGAATCTAATGCAAAATATCGCCAGGTTGGTGTTTGAAGATGTTGACACTCGCCTACAGTTTGGCTTGGAAATAAGCAACTACATGGCTAGAAATCAAGCCGGACAAACTCAAGCACAGGTCCTAGTACCGATGCAATGCGCTACTAGCATTGCTAACGCAGGACAATTGGACTTGCTGTTCATGCCACATTTCAGCCACAGACTACAGGTTAATACCTATGTGAAACAAATTCTGGCATGTTTCCATAGAGGATTCCTATGGCTCGATCAACTATACTCAGTCACCGTTGAGCTTATTTCTTCAATCACAGATCTGCCAAAGACAGGAAAAGACCCCACACCATATTTGAACCACAAAGACACCACTAAAATGAATTAGAAGTGTAACCTTTAGCACATGAGGAGGGGATTTTGGATTTCCCCTATTGAGGACAACATAGTGCAATTCACCACAAAACTCCTCTCTTATAAACTATTGCACAAGATGAGGAAAACTCAATGTATTACTGGAGTAGTAGAGCTTGCAGAACTATGTGGACAAGGAGTGATTTTCAATTAGTCGCAGTTTCTTCTCAATGAACTAATTGATGATGCAAAACAGGCACAGGAGGAGCCTAATAAAAATTCCACTACTCCTGGCTTCTCATCCTGATATCATTCATTTTTTGGTCCAAACCACCAGACTACCAACAAATGGATGTCCCACTACTTTGCCTTGGTGCAAAGTACCAAAACTTATGGGAGAGGAAGAAGAACAAGGCTCGCCAGACGGATAATAACGTTGAGTTTTTTCTACATGCTAAGGCATTGCACAACATTATCAGGAAAACCCATAGAATATGATGCACGACAGTGCATAGGTATGTGACCTTCATAAATTTCTAGGATAGCGTGCATAATATGATTTTGCAGCTGAAGAAAGTCCCAGCGAAACAAGCACACAATGCAAGGGTTCGTGATCACTGACATTGATGTGAATGAAATTGTCCAAGAATGGCTGAATGAATGGTGTGGCCCACTGGAAGAGTCGATTCCTACAAAACAACACCAAGAAGACCCACTGATGAAACAAAGAAATGGTCAGGAAAATGGCCAAGGAAACGATGGAGGAAACAGTCAAGATAATCAGTCACAAGAAGAGGAAGAAAAATATAATGATGGTGGTGATGGTGGATCTATTGGAAAAAACCCACCAACAAAGCCTCACTGATAGGGTTTCTCACTCTGTCGATGCCCAACCAGTGTGATCTCCCTGAGCACTGACCCAAACAGGTTTTACACTGCTCAGCAACATCCACAGAGTGAACAAAGTCTCAACCAAGGTGTTCAAGGGAGAGCTATCAGAACCAAGTTTTCGGCAGTAAGAAGGGAAGATATGGAATTCACGGATTCGACAGCATAACTATCATATTACTCCAAGTCACTCGACAGAACTAAGACAGTTATCATAATTCTAATAGACCACATCATTCATTTATTACAGCAGTGTTATCGCAGCAGTATTATTCATAAAAAAAATTAATAAGCTTCATCATCATTCATCAGAATTGCGACATAATTGGGATAGATTGCATCATCAGTTCATTGCAGAAACATCAATAGATCATAAGTAGATTCAATACACTTCTCATTGGCATCACAACAGATAAAACAGGAAAAAAGAAGACAACATTTAGGCTACAACCATCATGTCATATTAATTCTTCGCAATAGATCCAAAACAAATAATTCTTCCACAGCAGGAGACTGATTACATCCCAAAATTCAGTATATGATTGAGACAAATCGCATATTTTTCAAAATAGAAGACTCATCAAGACCATAGACAGATTGCAATAGATTGATCACTCTCATACATTGAATTGGACTTATATCACACTGATCATGATCATGATCTGCGTACAATTTCAAAGCTATCTCTATATATAGTCTTGTGCCTTTACATCAAAGGTCCATTTCTAACTAACTTCTAACCACTAATGACCCATGTCCACAAAACATGGTCAATTAATACATTAAATATTCAAAAGCAGTTATTATTTTTCCCATCGTGCTAATGTGGCCTTGCGTGGTGTCGCATGAGCTTGCACAGCTGTCCCGATGCTGGGAAAATCACTTACCCAAAAACCCTACTAACAGGACCCCAATACAGTCTTGTGGCTCGTCCTTGAGCCACGTCAGGTTGACAGGGTATATGTTGATGTCTTAGCCTTGAAATATTCAAACTGCTGCAAGATCTCTCAAACCTGGAGCTGGACTCTTTTGGTAGTGCTTTAACAATTGAGCAAAGCCTATTGCATGGGGTGTCCCTCCCCATCCTTGACATCGACCATCTGCCGACATTCTTGCACCGCCTATAGCATTGCGACTACTTTGATAGCCAGCTTCCCACCAACTTCTTGAAACTCATCCAATTGGGCACGACACTTTTGTTGGCATTCTTAGGCGTGGGTAGCTCTTTTTTGTAGGTCCTTTCACTCCTCAAACCACGTGATCCATACCATGAGTGACAGTGCTCATAGCGACGTCTTTAGTGTCGTCAACTATCCTTCATCTTCTTGCGCATGCGTGGTCAACTAGTCAAGTTGTTTGTCTTGGACAACGCTTTTGTAGAACTACATCATCACCTCCATGTTTTTCTCTACTTCTTGCACCATTGTTTCAAACTGGGCCACTATCTCCTCAATAGTATCCTTTTGTTCAGCAACCTGCTCTGGCGGCGTCTCTGGATGGACTAGGGAATTGAGCAAAAGATTGGTGTCCTGGAGCTGGACAATAATTTCCCCAATTCACTTGTCCTTAGTGACTACAGTAATCTCAACCATGCTCTCAAAGATATGTTGATAGGCCTCATCAAAATCTTGCTCGACCTCGCCACAACTAGCACATAGTTGTGCCTTCTCAATAATAAGGCAATCTTGCACATTCTTAAGCTCGATGATTTCCTTGCTAGCCTTGCACTGCAGCTCAGCCTATGCTACCTTCAATGCCTCAATATCTTGTACCTTCTATTCCTCCAGTTGTACCCTAACTTGATGCAGCTCCTCAGCTTCTTTCTGCAGCTTCTCAGTTGTGCTCTACGACTGCACATACCCATCACTAAGCTCCTTCTGCCTATCTGTCAATTCTTGGGAGGCAACATGCTGCAGCTCCACAAGCATCTGAGTGAGTAAATTGTTAATATCCAAGGAAATGGTTTGGATTTATCACAGTAACAAGTTCACTTCTTGAATCTATGGAAATTGAACCCAAGTGATAGAACAATTGCACTCACAAAATTTCTAATCACACTTGCAAATTTACACACAAAGGAGACTGAAATTGGAGCATAACACTAATATGTATTGAATAAGTGTACAATATCCAACCTTATGAATTCATAGGCTACTACAATATATAATTACATGAGAGATTCAAATGCATAAGGATGCCATTCGGAATAGTCAAAAGCAGGCTTACTAAATCTAGTCAAATCCCCCATATGTGCATAAAGTAGTTTCCAAATCTACCTAGAGGCTCATGAATTGGAAAAGTCAAATGGTAAAGCTAATAAGTAATGGAAATACAACTCATACATGCTTTTATTAGGATAAAATAAAGGAGGAGGATGAGGGCAAAAAACAAGTCAAGTACACCCAGTCTTACTTTCCCTTTTGCCTCAAATATCAATAAAGCAGGCAACTTAGCAGAAAAGAAGATATGCACTAGGGAGGATCTAGAATAAAGAAAAACTGCTAATATGGTTTCCAAGGGTTTCCCAAGCACTCCATGACTCATTTTTATCAAGTTTGACTTCTAGTACATGTGGAAGACAACTTGCATAGAGTGGAATATTGGAAACTAGGAAAATAAGACAAAAATGGATTGGTTAATGTCTAAGGTCGCTAACTATGGGTTGATTATTATAACACCCCCCCTTAAGCCTGAATTTATGAGTAAATATCAGAAAATTATAGGGCCTAGCAACAAGGCTTAGTCACCCTTTACATACTGCATGTCCATTTAACCAAGGAAAGAGGCAAAAACCCAGTGGGAAAATCCTCCCTTAAACATGGACAGTAATACAAAATTTGAAAATTTTGTCATCAATCAAGCTTCACAGCATGATCAGAAATATCCAGCAGTGATTTGACATTGCTGAATGTCTTCTCACAAAAAAATTTGGTGAATATGTCTGCTACTTGTTCTAAAGATGCACAGAAGAGTAGGTGAATGGTGCCATCGTGCACAAGTTGTCTGATGTAGTGCATATGGATCTCAATGTGTTTGGTTATCTGTCTCTAAAATGGATCATTTTAGATTCAAATGGTGCTCTGATTATCACAATAGATAATGGTTGAAAACTCTTATTCGAAGCCACACTCACCAAGTATCCCATGCAACCATAAACATTGAGTTGTTGCATTTACAACTCCTCTGTACTCTGCTTCTGTAGATGAGAGTGCAATGGCACTCTATTTCTTGCTTGACCAGCTAATTGGTCCTTCAAAAAGCATGAACACATATTCTGATGTTGACTTTTGATCTGTGTTGTCACCTGCCCAAACAATTTCAGTAAACCCAATCAAATCAAGATCAGATTTAGCTTTGTAGAAGATCCCATGAGTTCTTGTTCCCTGAACAAAGTTAAGGATCCTTTTGGATACTCTCCAATGGATCTCGTGAGGCTGATCCATGTATCTTGAAGCCACACTTACTGCATAATAAATATCATGTCGAGTGTGTGTAAGGTACAGCAAACACCTAATTAATTTCCTATACAGTGTATTATTTACCATAGGAGAAGAACCTGCTTCTTCAAGCTTAACTCCTGAAAGGAAGGGAGTCTTGCTTGGCTTGCAATATTTCATGTTGAACTTGTTCAAAAAATCTGAAGCATACTTGGACTGATGTACCTTTATTCCATGTTGGGATTGAGCAATTTTGAGACCCAAGAATTGGCTCAACAACCCCAAATCAGTCATAGAAAATGCATGGTTCATTGCATCCTTCAAGGAGGCAATTTCTTTCTTTGAACTTCCTGTAATCAGAAGGTCATCCACATACAAGAAAATAATCATCAAAGAACTATGAATCATATTCAAATAAACATTAGGATCAGACTTGCATCAAAAAAAACTCAATGACAGCAGAAAGCCATTAATCTTGGCATACCAAGCCCTGGGGGATTGCTTAAGCCCAGACAATTATTTATTTAACCTACACACAAAAGATGGATTAGTAACAAACCCTTGAGGATGATGCATGTAAATCTCTTCAGTAAGATCTCCATTCAGGAAAGCACAATTCACATCCATGTGATGTACCTCCCACTACTTCGAAGCTACAATGGCTAAGGCTATCCTGATGGAGTCCATCTTTGCCACTGGTGCAAAGGTATCATTGTAGTCAATACCATGCACTTGTGAGTAGCCCTTGGATACCAATATTTCCTTATATTTCAAAGGTGAACCATCAGATGAAAACTTAGTTTTGAAAACCCGCTTACATTGTACTAGCTTCCTCCCTAGGGGGAGATCAACCAGTTCCCAAGTGTTGTTCTTCTGGAGTGAACTGAATTCTTCTTTCATACATGTTTGCCATATTGGATCATGTGCTGCATCTTCATATGTCTGTGGGTCTGATTCAACCATAATATATCACTTCTCTTCAAACAAAGGGTCTTTCATACACAGGGCACTCTCAAACTGAGATCTAGTCCTCCTAGGATCACTAGGATTTCCAGCTAGTTCCCCAGCTGCATGAATGGAATTTTTTGCCCATTTTGGTCTTGTAGGACTATAAAGATCAGAAATTAAGTCATAATTATCAAACATATCAGAATAAGCAAACTCATTTGTCTCTTCACTTACATTCAATGGTTCTGGTGGTGAAGAAGACTCTCCAACTTCAACTTCTGCTAAAGGCTCTTCTTGGAACTAAACACTCCTTTCAATGAAGGATTTGTTTGTGCTCAAATTTATCAGCTTGTACCCTTTTGAATCTTCAAAGTACCCAACAAATAGGCACTCTTGGCTTTGGGGCTGCAAATCCCTTCTCTTTCCAGTTGGAATTCTAGCCCAAGCCCTTGAGCCAAAAATCCTGAAATGGGTCACATCTGGCTTGTGCCCACTCCATGCTTCGAAAGGAATCATACCATAAAGATATTTATGAGGCACCCTATTCTGAATATAGGATTCACATTTTATAGCCTCGGCCCAAAACTTTGGTGGCAAATTCTTAGCCTCCATCATACAGGTTTCCATCTCCTTCAGTGATCTGTTCTTTCTCTCAGCAACACCATTTTGTTGTGGTGTGTGAGGGATTTAATGCTGCATATGAATACCTGCATCTTCACAATATTGAATGAAATTAGACTTAACATACTCACCACCATTGTCATATCTAAGGATCTTGAGTCTCCTCCCAGACTCGTTTTCAACCAAAGCCTTAAAGACTTTGAAGAGGCCAAAAACTTCAAACTTATGCTTCAGGAAGTAAACCCAACAATACCTGGAAAATTCATCTATGAAGGTCAATGCATATTTGTCTTGAATCATTGAAATATGAGCAAATGGACCAGCATCATCGCTGTGGATCAACTCAAGAGGTGCAGAGGTTCTCTCATGACTAGCTCTCTCAAATTTATGCTCTGGGTGTTTTCCTAGGATACAACCTTGACAGACTCCCTTGGAAAACTTAATCTTTGGTAACCCTATGACCATTTATTTTTCACTTAGATCAGAAAGATACTTATAGTTAAGATGGCCTAATCTTTAATTCCAAAGCTTGCTTGCCTCATTGGCATAAATCATAAGAGCAAAGGGGTTTGAGTAGGGTAGAAAATGTGAAAACATGTATACCTTCGAAGTGTGATCTACAACTCCCTTTGCAATGACTTTACCACTCGAGATCTCTATGATCTCAACATCATCAGGGGAGAATATGACCTTCTTTGGAGAACCTGTGTGAGTCATCTGATACACTAACAAGAGGTTAGAGGCAAGAACTGGAACATACAATACATTGTTGAACTTACCATGGTCAAGATCAATCCTTCCTTTCCCCAAACTGTCAATGAGAGAGTCATCTCCTAGCACTATTGGTGGAACTTTCAACATGTCAAGAGAGGAGAATTCCTCCTTGGTCGAAACCATATGTCTTGAAGCTCCAGAGTCTATGATGAATCTAGGTGAGCTTGATGTGCCAGCAACCAATGCATGTACTCTCTCTCTGTCCTCTTAATTTGATCCTCCTTCCCTCTTCTTTGAGCTATCAGGAAGGGAGATGTTATTCTTCTCCAGGAGTTGGGTCAACATGTCAATTTGCTTCTTCATGCAGGAGTTTTCAGGATGATATCCCTTACTGTAGTATGCGCACTTGCTCATTTCTCCTTTGTTCTTATTCTTCTGGAAGTTCTTCTTGGAGCCTTGGGGCTCCTCCTGAGACTTTTTCTTGTCTCTCTTTTGCTTAGGTGGCTTCTTAGCTTTCTTATTTCCTTTTTAATCCACCCTCAAATATCCAGCAACCAAATATTGGTCTTTGGAAGGTTTGATGGTGCCCATCATCACTAGTTTATCTTGTTCTTATGTGAGGGATTCCATGAACTCTGCAAGCTTAGGCATTTTCTAGGCTAGAGCTGTCAACTTGGTGGCATGGAAGGTTGAAACAAACATTGAATAGTCAGGGCCAAGCTTCGAGAGTATGGCCAAAACTAGTTTCTCCTCCTTTTCAATTCCACATTGTTTTAGCTGCAAAACAAGGGCTTTAAACTTGGAAAAGTAGAGTTGCAAGGATTCGAACATTCGAAGCTACTTGGACTCAAAGAGATCTATTCATTCTCGATTTGGTGTCCTCTAATCTCATATATATTACCAAAAAGTTATACAAGCTTCTCCCACACTTCATTAGGTGATGTCAATCCATCAAGATGGAAGAGGAGGTCTTTGGATATGCTCAGACACAAGAGACCATAGGCCTCATCCCTCATGTTGTGCCATTTAATTTTCTCTGCAGCTGCATTGGGCTCTGCTTTAGTTTCCATAGTCACCCTATAGATACCTTTCACTCTCAACAGTATCTCCATCTCTGCTTTCCATTAAAAGAAATTAAATGGAGTCAAGATGATCTTCTGAGGTTGATCCATAGTTCAGAAATTGTCCCTTCAATTAGCAGAATAGCTCCCAGTCAAGATGTTGAACCTGTAATAGCAATATGGAAGGATATAAATCAATATAAAAAGGCTCTAATACCATGTGGAAATTTAACCCAAGTTATAGAACAATTGCACTCACAAAATTGCTAATCAAACCTGCAAATTTACACACAAAGGAGACTGAAATTGGAGCATAACACTAATTTGTATTGAATAAGTGTACAATATCAAACCTTATGAATTCATATACTAATGAAATATATAATTACATGAGATATTTGAATGCATAAGGATTCCATTCGAAATAGTCAAAAGCAGGCTTACTAAATCTAGTCAAATCCCCCATAGGTGCATAAAGCAATTTCCAAATCTACCTAGAGGCTCGCAAATTGGAAAAGTAAAATGGGAAATATAACAAGTGATGGAAATACAACTAATACATTCTTTTATTAGGAGAAAATAATGGAGGATGATGAGGGAAAAAAACAAGTCAGCTACACCTAGTCTTACTTTTCCTTTTGCCTCAAATATCAATAAAGCAGGCAACTTAGCAGAAAAAGCAGATATGCACTAGGAAGGATCTGGAATAAACCAAAACTGCTAAATATGGTTTCCAGGAGGTTTCCCAAGCACTCCATGACTCATTTTTAGTAATTTTGACCTCTAGGACATGTGGAAGACAACTTGCATAGAGTGGAATATTAGAAACTAGGCAAATAAGACAAAATGGATTAATTAATGTCTAAGGTAGCTAAATATGGCTTGATTATTCTAACAAAATACCTACATCAATCACAGTTAGGGGAACTTGAATGTTCCTAGCCCACGGCTCGGTGCTGATCGACAAGAATTCCTGCATCACACCTTTCTCGGGTGTCTTCCTGTAAACAACATCATAAAAAGAATTCAAATTATCTATTACCGCAACAAACCCTTATTGGTTGGAATCTTGTATCACTTACATTACAGCCTTAGAGGAGTCAGTGACCACTTTTATGAGTCACTGCAATTGATCCTCCATCTCTGGTCAGATACCGCTGCTCGCGTCGTATTCTAGGTGCCATTTTGTTTGATTTTTCTCCCGCATGCGTTGTGCTTCGGCCTCAGGGTCCGTCGATGATTCATTGTCGAATTTGTGTACGCTTAGCTCCTTTTAGACAGGCTCATCAGTGGCATCAGCTGTCGGCTCCTTAGAGAGTTCCTCCTAGCTCATGGGGTTGCGCCATTCAGCCAGCCACTCCTGAACAAGAGCATCTAATTCTTCATCAATGAATTTGTAGGTCAGAGGTAGCCACTGCTTGTCGAGGTCCCTCCATGCTTGGATATAAATGGAATGAATCCAAATAGTGAACTGAATGAGTTGTTGATACTTGGCTACTGCATACTAGGATAAGCGGGAAACTTTGACAGTTGCAGCTCGAAGTGCTTCCCAATAGACCCAAAAATGGATCACACAGTCCGTTTGTCGACTAGGCTCCTTAATCCACCAAAAATTTTGATAGTGTTCACCTCAGCACATCGTCACTACATTGACTACCATTGGCTAATAATCTTATGGTTCCATCCATGCGACAAGCATAATGAGAATTAATAGCCAACTGTAGGAAAATGGTCGCCCGACCTCTGCAGTGAGAGAATTGTCAAGCAACTAGTTGAGAAAAAACAAGGACCAGTTCATTTGCACACCCTCTGCACATTTTTGTGCACATGTGACCACACCCGAGTTGCACTAGACCAGTCGATTCCCTCAGACAATCTTGCTTTCCAAACTGTGTGCCCCGATATGCACTGCCTGTGCATTAATGTTGTCAATATCATAGGCACGGCCATCATGCTGCAAGACAAATCTCTCCTTCAGCTACTTGGCAAGCTTCTTGTCAGTATCATGCCCATGGATATACTACGTTGGATATTCCCTAGCCTTCGGTAAGCCCATAATGTTTGCAATTAAGTCGATCATGATAGGAATAGGCTCATTCAACCAAAGCATCCCACCATGAAAGTAGTTCAAGAGTTGTTTGACACATGCATGAGCTTGGTTCAGTCACCCACACGTGCATGAGCTTGGTTAAGTCTCCCAAAGTGAGGCATATTAATGAGTCCCAACAATCCATATTTATTCAACCCGCTCACCCATGGTTGAGGAATCCTCTGAATCAGTGCACCAGGCCCCGTTGAAACTGATTCATAGGGCTCATCCCAAACATATTTGAGAAACATGAGAAACAATCTGAGGAATTCAATGTTGATGTTTCTTGCGTGCAGCAAGATTTGAAGGAATTGCAGGATAAGGTTGGTCCTGTGACGCAACCGATGCTAGAAACATAAGCTTTTGAGGGAAACATGACGTTTTGCGGCACAAACTTTTGTGGAGAAGTCCCTTTTTGCTTAGTGGCTTGGGACAAGCCACATGTGAGTGTTGGGGGCCTATTGGGATAGGAGAAGAGATAGGAAAAGAAGGAAAAGTATACAAGGATAAATCATACGCGCAAGCAAAAGAGGAAAAGTGCGTGCGCGACAGGGTAAAAACAGGTCAAGAAGGGAATGAAGGAACCAGCGCATGAAGATAAAATATGCGCGCGACAGAGGAAGGGAAAAAGGAAATATCTGAAGAGGATACCTATGACAAGGAAGGCAGATCTGAGTCGATGGAAGAGGTAGGTAGAAGAGTTAATGCTGGACAGGCTTAAGTCGAGGAAGACGGCGGAAGATGGAAGGACAATTTTTACGGCTAGTTATGACCAGTACATGCAAGCTGAAAGACGTTTCCACAGCTAGTTAAAGTTGTGGTTAATTTCTTCCAGGACTTTCATGGCTAGGTGTGGGCCAACATTTATGTAACAAAGATATTTTGTAAGTTTTTGAGTCTGCAATAACTGAGCTATACTCAGTCGACCCTGTGTGGTCTCGTAGATTCTATAAGTAGGATAAACCCGCTCTGTATAAGGGTTCAAAAGGTTATGTAAGTTCAGTAAGTTGGATAGATAGTAGAAGTAGAAGGTTTTTGAGCCACATATCTTTCATTTGTGTGCACATATCGCTAGTAGAGTACAAGAGTCGATCCAGGCTATGTGCATATCAGTAGGAGTAGATAGAAGAATAAACCATAGAACATGAGAGCAAGAAGATTGAGTCAGAAAGACATATCTTAAGAATAGTCTGCAAGTTGCATAGGTATCCTGGGACCTAGCATGTATACTTCTCAATCTTATTTCTGGATGAATCTTCCTCTTTGGAAGAATAATAATGTTCTCAACTAAATCAGGAACATAGACAGTTGTTGGATGAAAAATAGACCCATGTAGAGCAACTGAAATCAACTAATAAGAGAGAAAACGTGCTTGAGGATTCAAGCCATGTGATGAACACTCAATAAACTGATATGTTGCAGCCTTTAACATCAAACAATGAATGGTAAAATCAGCCCCATGTGTTAGGAGCAAGTGTTCAGGCGGATGCAGAATGTCTTCCTCTTTACTAGCTCTGTGAGGAGATGAGCATGTGACCAAAGGTAGAGAAGCCCTAGGAATGTGGAGAGAAAATACTTGAGATCCATAATCTGATGCTTCAGAAATGTCTAATGATTCACAAAATAAAATATCGGCAACCTCATAAGAGGAAACTAACAACAAATTTGAAGAAGACTTGCGGTACTTGATTTTTCACACTGAATCTGGTGAGAGCAGATACAAGAATGACTGAAAGCTATTGGAATATAAAATTTGAACCAAATATTATAAGATAATATCCAAATAATATCATATAAGATCCAAATAATTTCATATCAGATCCAAAATTATGATCCACCGAGACAGTAGATGCACAGTTTTCTCTTTCTTCAAAATTCTGAATATTAGTGCATGCAATCCTGTAGGAATTTGCTGGAAGATATAGATCAAGGAGAGTGAATGGATGACTCCTACAATCTGATATTTTTTCCAAAATATCCAATTTATTACTTATCTACACACCAGCAGCAACATTAGAGGGAGAGAAATCAAATTCCTCCTCACTTTCGGAAGCAATCACTGGCAAATTCTACACAAAATTTAGAGAATCACTGGAGAATGTTTGCATAGGAGTGCAGCAGTGTTTTTCTTCAATATCAGAGATTCAAATGTCTTATTCTGTATCATCCATATGAGAATATTAGATATCAGATATCTCATAAACTTCTGGAGCATGAGGAGAAGAATTCACTTCAAGGAGACTTTCTTCAATTCGAATTGACTATGTAGAATATTCTGCTTCTTCTTCATCTTGAACAACTTCATCAGAGAGAGTAGAGGCCGAGACTTTTGGATCAAGAACTCTTTTGGTTTTGGGTGTGATATCTGAAGTGATATTTTGATCCTCATTATCCTTGCCAAAGGTTCTATCCAATTTTGTCCATAGATCCTTTGGTTATTCAACAGATTTAGTGAGGTAGTGCAAGCTAGGAGAAAGGGCCAGACCTATTGCTCCAAAATATCCATCACCATCATTTAGCCAGTCATTCTCATTCTCATAAGACTCTTTTCCAATTCCAATAGACACCTCATAGAGATCTTGTCTCTTCATAGATGCAATCATCTTCAACTTCCATTCTAAATAGCTTGTGAATGGGGTGAGAAGAGGAACTGATGAATCCATTTGAAGTTGTACCTGCAAAAACACAAAAGGGGCACTGTAAGGTCAGAAAACCTACACTTTTCAATTTTTCATCACACCCATCTTAGTTAATCAAGTAATGCTTTATCAAAAATTCCTTTGCTTAGGATTTCTGTGGTAAACTTGTCACTTCTGATGCAGAGCTGGAAGGAGCAATTTTGCTCAAAACAAATTTTTGATCCAAGTATGAATCTGTAGTATGAGAAGTGTCGTGTCCTACCAAGGCTCTGATACCATATAAAATTGAGAACATAGATATGTGGATCAACACACAACTCACAAACTAGATCAAACAATTTTACTCAGAATTGAAGAATGAAACAGTGCAAAAATGGCTTGCAGTTGTGTAATGCTTTCATTAATCAAAATTAATTGGATAGTTAATTACAATGTAATACACTGGTATTAATAACCAGTCAATTCAAATGCATGAGAGAGGAATTCAAATTTATTGACTCTACCTAATTGCATGGATAACTAGATATATCTAAATCATTATCGGAGCCCAACTAGTTAGCTCCAGTTGTCTAAATCAGTGCATGAGTTAGTTAGAATCAGTTAACTAGTCTAACTGAATATGGTAGGTGAGGAATTGTGCCTTCCCACATGCAATCAATCAATTACTGGCACTAAATTAATGTAACTCAATGTAACTGACTCCTAACTAGGCTTAATTAGTCACTAACTGAACTCAACTAAAGGAGGTTGGTTTCGGCACTCCCAGTGGATCCTAAATTGTAGGTATTGGTCTAGGAGGCTCGTAAACTAATGCATGCAAGTGCAGTCAGTGGAAGTTAGCCTCAACTAGTGTTCCCCACACTCTAGTAACTGGTACATGTGGCCCAATTAGGCCATATGGACCCAACGATACTAATGACTAATTATAGACTGAAAAGACTCCTAATTTAGACATAATTGACCAAATTGGACAAGGGAGGATTATAATCCTAACACATTGATGTCCCTATATTTTGAAAAAAGATTTTAATGTGTATACTTTTTCCATAAACTTTTCTTATGTTGATGTTTTGACGTAGAAGCAAGTAGAGAACGTTGAAATTTCCATTTCGTTCATGAGCTCATATTGATAAACATGCTTACACGGTTTGTAAATCTATGAAACATTTCAAACCTTATTTACTGAAATCTAGAACAAAGGTAATTCTCCCTTATGCAACCATAAGGAATGTCTTGATCTAGATAGAGCTCGGAGAGAAGTGAACCCATTGGATGAATGCACTTCAAGAATACAACTTGGAGATAAAGCCTACCAAAATTGTTAAAGGATAAGGCTTGTGCTTTTTATATGCCCAATCAAATTATCTAGAGTAGTAACAACAATGGAAGCAAGAGGAAGATATATCTATGGATACTATTAATGTTATTTATGTTTCATCCTTGGAATGGTATGATGATATTAGGTTTTTTCTTAATCATGGGTATGATCCTCCAACCTTAGACTTCAAGAAGTGTAGATATTTAAGACTAATGATTAGCGCCTTATAGATTTGTTGATAATGTGATTTTCAGAAGAAAATATGATGGTGTTTTCCTTAGATTCCTTGAAAAGGCAGAAGCTGACAATGTCTTGTTTGAATTGCATGCAATTCCTACGGGAGGACACTATTTAGGAGAAACAACTGCTCACAAGATCCTGAGAGCTAGTTGTTATTGGCCAACATTATTGAAATATGCATATGCCTTTTTTCTGGAGATGTGAAGCCTTCTAGAGATGTGTTGGTAAGGTAAAAAAACCTACCTTTCCCCTCCATCCTATTATTGTCTAGTTTCCCTTCCATCAATGCGGATTGTATTTTGTTGGCCCTATTGCTCCTCCTTCTTCCTTGCAGCATAGGTAAATCCTTACTGCGACAAATTATTTCACTAGGTGGGTAGAAGTCATTCCTCTTATAATTGCCAATACTAACTCAGTAATATCTTTTCTGGAGAGTAACATTGTCACTAGGTTTGGAGTCCCATAATATTTGGTGTTTGATAATGCACCTTACTTTTCTTCCATTGATCTCACTTAGTATGCCCTTGAAAAGGGGATCAAACTAAAATACTCTACAAATTATTATCAACAAGGAAATGGATTAGCAGAGTCTTTGAACAAAAATTTGATCAATATCCTCCAGAATACTGTGGCCACTCACCATAAAATTTGCCATACCCATATTTTTAATTCTCTTTTGGAAGACAGAGTAACTCCCAAAGATTCCATTGGGAACTCTCCTTACTACCTTGTTTATGGAAAATAAGCAATTTTACCATCAAATCTATTACTTCCCTCGTAGCAGTTGGCTCAATCCTTTTTATAGGATGATTCTCCCCCCATTCAAAATGGAACTGATACATTACTAATTAAACTAGAAGAGGAAAGAGAGAATTCCAAAAGAAACCTCTACCAACATCAACAATTAATCAAAAGATGGTTTGATGTGAAATATTCTACTGTTTGTTATTTTCAGGTTGGGGATTTGGTCCTAAAATGGGAAAAACCACACAAGGACAAAACGGAATATACTAAATTCCAACACTTGTGGCTAGGGCCATTCACTATTACATAAAATATTAGCCCTGGTACCTGATTACAAACACTGGAAGGTCTCTCTTTGGCCTACCTAGCGAATGTGCATCTCTTCAAGAAGTACTTTATTTGAGATAAGCATATGCTTATCTGTACATAGGTGTGTTTCTTTTACTTTTATTTTCTTTGTTTTGTTTTCTTTTTTTTTCTTTTTCTTTCTTACAAAACATGGTAGTGACAAAACAATTGGCTAGAGATAGCTATTAGTATATCTCCAAAAAATTCTACCTGGGAAATTTGAAGGTGGATATGTCAGAACACCTTTACTCGGTTTATATCCTGAAGAGTGTTCTCATGGGAACACAACCAATAATATGTATAGGCCTTTAAATTGAGTTTTACCCACCTAAAGCCACTATCTTTACAAACCCTCATGGTGATAATTGAATCTTTAGTAGTGTTTTTTTCTTCCTGTCGTATGTTCCATTAGGGATTGGAAGTAAATTTTTATATAGCTTGGTCAACCTTTTTTCTTTTCTAATATCACCTTGGTCCCCTTGAAATTAAATAAAATTCACCCAAATAATTGTAAATTGCAATATGGAGGGCCTTATTACAATCCATCCTATCATGTTCATGGATTTTCAGTGAATGCCATTTCCAAAAGATGGTCACCAAGCCAGGGCAATGGCTTGCAATTTACATTGTAATTAATACTGTATTTTTTTATGGTTAACCACAACTTTTTGTACTCAAGGATAAGGGGTCTTATCACAAGCCATCCTAACCATGATCATGGATTCTATTTTGGACTAAAATTACTGTTGGGTGGTTACCAAGCAATGGTAATTTATTTTAGTATCAAAGCTAAAAGAAAAGGAGTCTCCTGAAGAAGATAGCTTGTTCAATTTCCAAGTAGAATTTGTGAATGGCGTTGCACCATACTAGGGAAATGGTCATGTTTCAACTAAGTTGAAGTTTTTGCAATATATATATATATATGTTTGATAAATAAAGTCACTAATGGATAATAAGTAACTCAAGGTGATTTTTGGTTTGATGGTCTTGAAATAGATAAAGGTTCATCACAAACTGGCCTCTTTTGTTTACATATTGGTCACAGGGATACCTTTTCGCTTCTACGTTCGCTTTGTCATTTGAGTATTATTAAAAGGGGCTTGGGATGGAAAGATAACAATTATGTAAAATTGTTTATGTTGGATCCAATTGTACTCTTATGAACTCACTCTTGGATTATAGGCTTAACATTTTTCTTGTTGACATATCTCTCTTGAAATTTTTAACTTGATTTGTACAAAGATAATTGCTTCGTCCAATGAGTCGCCATTTATTGTTCGCACAACAAATCCCATTTTAATTGATGAAATGGGAGCCCCATTTACTCATCATTGAGGTAATCTATAAGGTTATTATCTTATAGTATGGGGTATTATTCATTATTATCTTTCATATTTTCATGTTTTGATTTGAATAAAATTTGCTTCAAATCCTTGTTTTGGGGGGGGGGGTTTGTGGATTGCAGAAAATAGTATTTTTCTTTCAAATATTTTTCTTCCCCAATCTGCAATGTGGATAGTAGAAATCCTTTTTTTGGAGGTTTTGAAAATTGTTTATCCCGCAACCCGCAATCCACAATGCAGATTATAGATGTTATAATCTTCTTTTTTTTCATTTTCACCTTTCTGCAACCTGTTAACCCGCATTGTGGATTGCAGGTGTTAGAAAAAATTTCACAATAAAAATATAATTCATCAGCCCGCAATTCTGCAATGCGCAATATGGATTGTGTATTGCGGAAATCCAAAATATAATAAAATTGCAAGTGTCACTTCCACGATTCTGCAACCCGCAATGCAGATTTCAGATTGCGGAAGTAATAAAGTAATTTTGGTTAGAAATTTTTCACTCTGAAATTATGCAACCCGGAATGCGGATTGAGAAAATAAAAAAAAATAACAATAATAAAAGTTAAAAAATTAAAACAATCGAAAGATTACCTCCCCAATTTTCTTTCCCACTTTAATATCAATCGTTGATCTTTTTGAAATCTACGATTCAGATTTATTTCATCTTTGAATTCGTTGTTTAAATATTTCAAATTTTCTTTGTTATTTTACCATTTCCAAACTATGAATTTTACCTCGATGAAAGATTTTTATTGTAAATTTTTACCAGATCAATGGATTTACCTCTCCTAAGCAAATTTTTGGCAAGTTCTTCAAATCTCTTTCCCTCCATTGGTCCAATTTCAGTTATATTCAGGTTAAAATTAATACTTTTATGCATTTTTATTAGAATTTACCCTGTATCCTATAAACCATGTCAAGGAATACCAGGTCTAAAACAAACCTTAATGAGCAAAATAATAAATAACCAAACTTTTGCATTCTCTCAGACAAAAATGGACGAGTGTTTGAAACCTACCATCTTGACTGGTCCAGAATATACTCAATTTTTGATAACCATAATTTTTCAAGCATTCAACATGACGAGCCAACTTACATAAACATCAGTAAGTCTCAAAACCATTCCATTGCAGTCAGGGCCTCCTTTATGCCTTACACTGATGTTGTCAAATGGATGTGTGACCATGCAAACCCCCAAGACCACTCATTTAATGACCAGCCACAGACCTAGTTGGCTTCTTTCCGCCCAGAATATTTTGCTACGGATTTCTCCGTCCAGACACCCCAACAATTGCTTAACAAATAGTTTCTTGAAACTTTGATGATGCAATACAATTTCAAGGAAATTATTAAGTCTTGGATGGACGAACATGCTACATTTCTACCTAAACCCGACAAAGTATATCCTATCTCTTGGTTTAGGGAACCTTTTTCTCTGTTAGCAGGGATGTTATGCAAGTTGTATGGAATGCATAATTGTACTATTTTTAAAGCAGAATGGGCACATCTTGCTCATCACATCCTTACAACAGGGGAATCATTCAACTGGGCTCAAATCCTGTCAGTCGTATTGTAAGAAGCTATTGAGAAGCACCAAAAGACTCCACCATCCAGAAATCCTACTTTTTATATGTCTTAATATGTGATGGATGTATTCTATGCAGCATTTCCTTTCCCATCCATGTGATGGAGCTGAACCAGGGTTGGACGCCCAGTTCATATTTATTGTTCATCATTATGGGAGGAAAATGGCATTCCTTTTATCTATGACATTTGTGATCATTTCATAGGTTTTTTATATCAAAAAATATTTAAGGAAGATGCTCCAACATTCTCAAACAAATCCAAATTATTGATCTCCACCATTGAATATTGGTATGTTAGTGAATATTTTGCATATATCATAATCTGGGTAGCAACATTGTTCATCTGATGCCCAGAATTGTGCCTGATGGGATGGTTTTAGAAGAGATTTCTTTCCAAATAGTTATTGATGGAGTGTTTCCAAGGATCACTGGAGCCAAAAGAAAAAGGTATCCAAAATTCCCCCTCATCCTTGGACCTCTATTAATACAGAACTCCACCCATGCAATCATTCTTGGCAAGAAAATTGCTACCCTGAAGCTTGGAGAAGCCCCCAAAAGGATACATGATCCAAAGTCTTTCTTAGCGAATCACTTTACCCAAGAACACATGAATACTACATACACTCACCAAGGAGACCCTGATAATTCTATCTATCAAGGGGCCAATTCTTTCTCAAAGGTTTTGAGTAGGATCTCTTCTCCTGGTGAGAAGAACTTCATTTTCTAGTACCAACGGGAGCTAAAAACAAAGGTATTGCATTATAGAAAACTTGAATTGGAAGCATAAGAGAAGGCACATAAGTAATTGGTTGAAAAAGAGGCACAAAAATCACAAGCTAGCACCTCTTCTATGACAACTTAGCAAAATAATGATCATGGAAAAGTTGTGATTTAATACCCTCCACAACACCAACATTCATTGAATCTTGAAGCTCTTATGAGGTCAGTTGAGATAAATAAGAGTTTGGAAAGAATGATATCAGTGTTCGAGGCACATGAAGCATTCATGACCAATCATGGTCCCTGTTACTTTACCTACAATGGTCTCTATCACTCAAGAAACTGTGAACCCACTCAAGGGTATAGTTAATAATGACTCATTCTCTAAGATTCACCTCTCATAAATTATCACCATTTGCATTGAGGAAACTTCTTTTCCTTTATCCCTTTTAACCACTATTCGTTTGATTACTTTGTCCATATTTGTATTCTCATCCTCAAAAGTAACTAAGAATCCTCTTGTTCCTACGTAGGTGATATCTTAATAAAAATCTCAAGCACGACATCCCCTAGTATCTTTACATCTTGTTGATATTCCTACTCTTACCGCCTCTACGGAACCTATTACTCCTATTGATATTTCCATTCCATCACCCTTAGTTTCTCATGCCCATATACCATCCATTTCAATTCCTAAGGTCATCATGCCCATCCCAACCCCTGTTATTTCCCAACCTATGTCTTTAGTCACAGTGTCTGAAATATCAACTCCCACAGTAGAAGAAATAACATATTTTGGATATGATGTTGTGGTTTCCCTTGGGGAATATTTTTGGGGCAGAAAAGAGAAAGTAGTGGTGACTAAAGGCGCCAAGAGAGCCATAGAAGGAACACTCCTGAAGGGAACTATACCAAACCATATCGTATGGAAAAGAGATTCAACAGATGTCAAACAAGAAGCTCTAGAAACAATAGCTTCCATGGGGGCCTTCGTAGGAGCTAACTATGACTCGGTTTCCTCACTCAACTAAGAAATTAAATAAAAATAACAAGAGCTTCAAAATTTTAGACATGAGCAATCTCAAGATAATAACAACCACCAAAATGAGTTGCAAGATTTGAAGAATATTTATGAGGATCATCTCAAGCACCTACAAGAGCATAATGATCTTCTCAAGCAAAAGTTGGAAGAAGCACAAGTACTTAATGTGAAACATGCTGAAAAGATAGCATCCATTGAACAACAGTTGGAGGGTTACCAGTTCATATCTGTCTCTTTTTCTTTTTCCAAATTTACAAAGGAAGAATTCCAAGAACTACCTTCCAATATCCAACATGACCTGAACGAAGTAATGGTTGGTTTCTTTGAAGGATTAAATGAAATTCAGGACACTTACAATTCCTTTGAACATCAATCTAACCTCCTTTATGATCATAATCACAGGAGGAAGGAAGCAACCAAAGCTTATGATAATCTAGTGAAATGGAAGAGGTATATAAAGTATAAACCTTAATATGTGCCATTCCATGACAAGATCAAGATGAGGAGGATCAAAATCTCCTTGTAATATTGGGATAATGTTTGTGAATTGATTGAATCGACCATTCAAGAAGGACATATAGCCTGCAAGAAAATATGGTTTGCTTCAGAGAAACTGCTAAGTTTTCTAGACTCACCACTTATGGATCCAATTGAAGATGCTCTTCCTCCAAATATTAAGCTAGAACAAGTTGAAAGGGAGTTCTCAAATACTGAGGAGCATATCAAGCAACTTGATCATCTTCATGTGGCAGAAATCAAGGAATGGATTGAGTTACCCTTGAATTCACAAATGAGGATCAATCTCTTTCTATGAGAATGGGGGAAAGTAAAGAAGAGGGAAATCGAATCTCTAGTATTCAAGTCTTAGTTGCAACTCGAGTTCGTTGAATATAAGGACATAGCAGATTTACTAGAAGTATATTCCAAGTGGCAATATGCCCTTGGAAAATCATGAAATAATATTCTATTATCCCTACCTCTCTGGGGGATTTATTTTTTGTAATATTTGTAATTTTTATTTAAATAGAGGAAGGTATCCTGTGTTATATTTTTAACATTAAGCTAGCATAACATTAGGATCTTTAACTAAGAGAACAACAAGCACAGCAATCAAACACAAGAGACAATGAACGCAGTGTTTTTCCTCGTGGAAACCATAAATGGAGAAAACCCCGCAACTTCCTCAGAGATAGAATCAACACCAAAAGTGAAACCCAAAAATAGTAAGATGATCTCCCGAGAGCAGTAACCTCTTTCTTCCTTGCCCCAGTGTCTTTCTCTTCCTCAGTTATGCGCTACAACTGAGTGTGAGTGAGTGTGTGATAAATAGAGAGGCTAGCTCTCTATTTACACTAATTCTTGACTTGACTAAACCCAACTAGGGCCGACTTCATTAGGTGATTCTAATAACCCTAGTGCCCCAAAACTGTGGGGAATTTAACCCTTAGACAATAGGAGGGTTACCCACCTTGACTTGACATGACTTGTTTACATTATAGAAACTCTTGATAGGAACGTCGGGGCATGATATGACTCAAGTACATTACAAATACATCCCGGAATAAACATCGGGTTACAATACATAATAAATACAAGTGAATACATTCTGAAGTTACAATTACATCAAAACTCCCTCTTAAATAGGAAGGTATTCTCTCGACACAATTTATCAACACAAGTCTTCTTCTTTGTATCATCTGGATCATCATCAAGTCTTCATCATCTTCACCTTCAAGTCATCTCTATCTTCAAGTCACCTTCATCTTCAAGTCATCTTCACTTGGATCTGGATCATAACTCGATCTAGATCATCATCACTGGATCTGGATCATCCCTCGATCTGGATCATCACTGGATCTGGATCATCCCTCAATCTGGACCATCTCTGCTGGATCATTATCACTGTATCATCATGGATGCGATCTCATGATTCTTCTCGTCACAGGAAGTTCTACAGAGCCAGCCCTTTTTCATGTTGGTTGTAGGCCTAGCCTCCATGTAGGTCTTCTTCCATCACTTATATCTGACCCTAAGTTAGAATGTCCCACCCAGCACTTATATCTGATCATGTAGGAACCAATCCTATAATCATATCAAAAAGGCACACCCATCACTCACATCTGACCATGTGAGAACACCTCCTGCAACCCTGCCAGAAAGGCCCAGCACTCACATCTGTCAACCAATGTCGAAAAGGCTCAGCACTTACACTCGGCCATGTGAGGAACCAATCCTCCATGCTGAAAGGATCTACACTTACATCTAACAACCAATGTCATAAGGGATCAGCACTTATATTCGACCATGTAGGGAACCAATCCTTCATGTCGAAAGGGCTCTGTACTTACATTTGACAACCAATGTCAAAAGGGCTTGCACTCACATCTGATCATGTAGGAACCAATTCTACAGTTATATCAGAATGGCCCCCAGTCCCAGACTGAGCTACCTAGTAACTGACCAAGTGCCTCCATTCCAAGAATGGCATTCAACGCTTACTTCTAATCATGTAGGAACCAATCCTATAGTCACATAAGAATGGCTCAACACTCATATCTGACATGGAAGGAACCAATCCTCTCACCATGAGAGAATGGCTCAACCCTTACATATGACCATGGAAGGAACCAATCCTCTCACCATGTCAGAATGGCTCTAGTTCTCATCATTTCCCCTTGGGGGAAACTTTGATATGGATAACACCAAGATTCTCCCTGAATTACTCGAACTTCACCCTAGCCAATGGCTTTGTTAACACATCAGCTATTTGTTCCTCTGTCGCAACATAATGGACCTTCATTGTTCCCCTATGCACCATATCCCTGATATAGTGATACTTGATCTCGATATGCTTCAACTTGTCATGGAACACTAGATTCTATGAAAACTTCACGCAACTCTGGTTGTCACAATGTATACAAGTAGCATCCATCTGGAGATCAATTAAATCAGACAAGAACTTCTGCAGCCATACTACCTCACAACTAGTTGAACAAGCTACGACATACTCTGCTTCAGCTGTACTCAGTGCCACACAGGATTGCTTCCTGCTAAACTAAGAGATCACACATGATCCCATACTAAAGCAACACCCTGAAGTGATCTTCCTATCGATGGCACTGCCTGCCCAATCTGAATCAACATAACCCTCCAGGTTAATCTTCTGATTCACCTCATACTTGAGCCCATAATCAATTGCACCCCTTAGGTACCTTAGAATATGCTTTGCAGCAATCAAGTGAACATGTCTCGAATTTGTCAGGAACTAGCTCAAGGTGTTCATAGCAAAGCAAATGTCTGGTCTCGTGTTCGTCAGGTACATCAAGGACCCAATCATCTGACGATACATCGTAGCATCAACCGTCTCTGATGAAGCATCACTCAATAGCTTCAGGTTCAATGCCATAGGTGTGGTCATGGCCTTACATTCCATCATCCCAAACCTATTCAATATCTCTACTGCATACTTCCCTTGTCTAAGGGATATTCCATCCGCATTTTGCCACACCTCCATGCCTAGAAAATAATGCATCATACCCAAGTCCTTCATTTCGAAATCGGTAGCAAGCTTTCACTTTGTATCAGTAATCAACCCATCCATACCTGTTACATACAGTAGAAGCATCACTGGTTTTCCATCTTCAACCTTGTAGTAAAGGTTGGAATCTGCTTTACTCTTGGTAAAGCCCAAACTAGATAGAAAGTTGTCAATTCTACCGTACCATGTCCTGGGTGCCTATTTCAAACCGTACAGGGCTTTCTTCAATCTGCACACATGAGACTCCCTTTCATGTGTCTCAAAACCAAGTGGTTGTTCTACATACACTTCCTCTTCCACTACACCATTCAAGAAAGCAGTCTTGACATCCATTTCGTGTATCTTCCATTTCATCACTGCAGCCAGAGAAAGTACTGATCTGATGGAAGTGTATCTAGCTATAGGTGCAAAGATTTATTCATAGTCTATTCCTTCTTTCTGGGAGAAACCTTGAGCCACGAATATTACCTTATATTTCTATATGATACCATCTGCAGCATGCTTGACCTTGTATATCCATTTGAAAGTTACAACCGACTTCCCTTCTAGTCGTGGGACAACATCCCAAACATCATTATTCATGATCGATTGATACTCTTCGATCATAGCATCCTTCCATTCTTTCTATTTTGTCGCTTCTTCATAATTGGAAGGTTCTTCATTGATAAAGTCACATAGTAAAGCTACATATTTGGAGTAGGATCTGGTTCTCTTTATTTCTCTGTGATTCTCTTCTGGAGCCCCATATCTTTCCACACATTGGATAATTTCTTGTACCCAAGCAGGTTTCCTCTTGTGAGGATTCTTCTCCTAAGGTGGATCTACAAGTCTTTGTGGTTCTTCAAATTCTCGATATTCTTCTTGAATTTCTTCGTTCATGGTTGTATCATAAATTCTGGGTGCTTCTACTTCTTCAGGTTCTTCAGCAGATCTCTTTCTGGATTTGTTGTAAGCTATGTCTTCATCAAATGTTACATCCCTGCTAATGTTGATCTTCTTGAATCCTGGGAAGTATATTCTGTAATCCTTTGAGCTTTCAAAGTATCCCACAAATATACCCTTATTTCCTAAAGGATCTAGTTTCGTTCTCTTCTCTTTTGGAATGTGTATGTACACTGGACAATCGAATATCCTGAGATGGACGACTTCTGGTTTCTTGCTGGAAAATACTTCTTCAGGTGTCTTACTCTTGAGTACTCTGTGTGGAGTACAGTTCTGTACATACACCATTGTTCTTGTAGCTTCTTCCCATAGATGCATAGGAAGATCTTGATCATGAAGTATCTCTCTTACAACTTCCATCATAGTTTTATTCTTCCTTTCTACAACAACCCCATTCTGTTGTGGATTATATGGAGTGGATAACTCCCTCTTAATCCCTAATTATTTGCATAAGTATTTGAATTCATTTGATGTGAATTCTCCACCATTATCTGATCGAAAGGTCTTGATATTCTTCTCTTTGTGGTTCTCGATCAAGGCTTTGAATTCCTTGAACTTGCTGAAAATTTCATCTTTGTTATTCATGAAGTAAATCCATGTCTTCCTAGAAAAGTCATCAATGAAAGAAACATAGTATACATACCCTCTTAGTGAACTTGATGACATTGGTCTGCATACATTGGAGTGGATTATTTCCAAGATTCCTTTTGCCTTGCTCTCGCTACTTGGAAATGTCTTCTTTGTATTCTTTCCTTTTGCACATCCTTTGCAGACCCCTTCAAGTTTTTCTTGAATTTCTAGAAGACCTTCAACACTTTTCTTGCAAGTGGTAGTGCTCTTTAATGCACATGTGCAAGCCTTCTGTGCCACAGTTCATTTGGCTCTACTATTTCATGGACCAAAGCTTGTTCTGGATGGCCCTTCAATTTGTATAATCCTCCTTCTTATCCTCCAATTACTATTGCATCATCAATAGTATTTCCTTTTGGCCACATGAGGACTTGGCCATCTAAAAATGAAACCCTCATGCCTTTTGCATCCAGTGCCAATATGGATAGAAGATTCTTCTTTAGTCCTAGTAAAAACAAGACATCCTTCATTTTCATAGACTTTCCAGAGTCTAGCTTGTAGGAGGATTCACCACTACCTTTTATGGGATATTGGTAGTCATCCCCAAGTTTCACCTTATGGGGTTAATTATGTTCGGATAGTTTCTCAACATATTCCTTGAAACCTATCATGTGTTTGGAAGCCCCACTGTCAATAATCCAATCTTTGCTTCCATGAGTGACAGTTCCTATGAGAGCAGAGATCAGAACATATTCATCTTCACTTGAAGAGTCTTCACTTTCTTGTTTTACTCTCTTCTTGGGAAGATCATCATCCTCAGCAGTGTGAGCATGATGTCTTCTTTTGGAGTTCTTCTTCTTCTTGGATCCATTCTTATTCATGGGACAATTTTTAGCAAAGTGTTCTATTTCATCGCATGTATAACATCTAAGTTTGGATGGATCCCTTCTTACAGGATTGTTTTTCTGATGAGAATGCTTACCTTGGTGATGATGATTTTCCCTTCTTCCTTTCCTGGAGTGTTTTTTGAGAGCTTTATCTTCCCTTCCCATCTTTTCTTCTTGAGCTACTATCCGAGCTTCTTCTTGTGAACATTCTTCCCACAATCTACTGAACTTGACTAACTTCTTCCTAGCACAGATTCCTTGGATGAAAGAATCCCATGACCTTGAAAGACCATTCAAGGTTTTCATCACAATTTATGCATTCTCCACTTATTCATCTACTACTTCTAGTTGTTCTTTGATTTGGGAGACCCTTGTGAAGTATGACTAGATGGTCTCCTCATTCTGGATCTTTACATTCTTCAACCGGTTCCTGAGAGTCATCTTCCGATTGATGTTCTTCCCTTCAAACAATTTGGTTAGGGAATCAAACATGGCTTTAGGTGTCTTGAGTGAGGACACCTATGGTATGAGGTGATCCTTGATTGAATCAACAATATTCCTCTTTTCCATAGCCAAGTTCTTCTTATGTAAGGCCTTGGCCTCATCTCCCTCTGGAACTGGAACCTCCTCACTGATATAGGAGTCCAACTCATTTTCTTCTAGGACCAGGGAGATCCTATACTTCTCGGCTTGAAATTTATCAGCTCCCTCAAGATTTTCATCAAGATTGGTATGATGAGACATCTTAACTAAGAACCTCCATTGGAAATACAAAAGATTTAGATCTTACTAGGTCAAGATGTTAGATCTGGATTTGGAGCTGAAATCCTGCAGTGTTGGTTCAGGAGCATATTAGGGTTTTTCTTTTCCGAAGTTCTGTCCAACCAAATGCTTTGAATTTGATCCCTAACTTCGATTTTGGGGAGGAGATCAATCCAGGCCTGGGCTCACTAAAAAATTCCACTTCTATGAAAAGCCCTAATTTCTGGCAGTAATGTTGGGTCCAAAACTGAAAAACCTCAGAATTGGATTCTGCTTCGACAGAAAGATGCACCCTAGGGAGGAGATTTATTCCACCCTACTTTTGCTGAAAATATGTGGAGAGAGATCCACAAAGTAGGAATCCCTAGTTTCCGCAGCTGCACAGTGTCTTCTTCTCAGGTTAGCTCTGATACCATGTAATATTTTTAACATTAAGCTAGCATAACATTAGGATATTTAACTGAGTGAACAACAAGCACAGCAATCAAACACAAGAGACAATGAACATAGTGTTTTTCCTTGGGAAAACCATAAATGGAGAAAACCTTGCAACTTCCTCAGAGATAGAATCAACACCAAAAGTGAAACCCAAAAACAGTAAGATTATCTCCCGACAGCAGTAACCTCTTTCTTCCTTGCCTCGGTGTCTTTCTCTTCCTTAGATATGCTCTATAACTGAGTGTGAGTGAGTGAGTGATAAATAGAGATACTAGCTCTCTATTTATACTAATTCTCGACTTGACTAAACCCAACTAGGGCCGACTTCACTAGATGAGTATAATAACCCTAGTGCCCCAGAACTACAGGGACTTTAACCCTTAGACAATAGGAGGGTTACCCACCTTGACTTGACATGACTTGTTTACATTATAGAAACTCCCGATAGGAACCTTGGGGCATGACATGACTCAAGTACATTACAAATACATCCCAGAATAAACATCGGGTTACAATACATAAGAAATACAGGCGAAAACATTCTGAAGTTACAATTACATCAACATCATGTAAATGGATCCACGATCCATCAAGAGGGAACCTAGAGGATGATAGGAGAAGAAACCGCAAGGGAAATATTGGAGACACTCTATATTTTGAAAAACTATATTTTTTTGTACTTTGAATAAATTCAGCCAGTTTCTTTCTGCAATCTCTTGGTTTGTTCATTAAATTTCTTTGACGAATCTTGGCTATTCTTTTGTCTTTTAGAAATATCCATCATAATTTGCATCGTTATTGGACATGACTTATCTATGTTTTGATTTATCATTACTCAGTTACTGTGTTAATTATGTATTAAATAAATGTTTTTATTTGATTCATATATTTCTTGTTGCAACTAATAAACAGTTACTTATATCAAGTGCTAATTTTTCAATTGGTATTACTCTATTAGAACAATTATGTGCTTAAATAACCTTTGGATGAAATAATTCAATTATGATTGCTTTGTTTTATTTAAATCTGACAAGAATAAATCTGGTTTATATGTTTATAAGTTGGAATAATATTTTTCATATATCATTGATCTAATTGTTCTACTTCATATTATCACCATTCATAAGCTTTAGATTAAAACAGTTCACTACCACTACATACTCTTCAAATCTTCCATGGAGGAAGATTAGATCCATTTGGATCTGTTCAAACTATGCCAATGGAGGCCTCATATCCATGAGAGTCAGCCATCCCAAACAACTTGGGGATAGAACCATCTCTGTGTGGGATTGTTTGAATCCTTTAAGTTTGTAGTTTCTCGTCCTATTGATTGTTGTGTAGTTTTTCAAGCAATTACAGTCTGGGCCACCAACAAGACCCTTTGTGAAAGTGGAGGTTACAAGCCAAGTGTAACCTCCAAAATACACCAAAGGGATTCATTTAACAAGTGGAACCCATCAAGCCATGCATAAGGTGTCAAAGTAACTCCCAAATTCCAAGATAATCAAAATTTGGGTCTGTTAAAGCATAAATACGGACTACGATGAAAAAAACTTAGTCTAGAAAAGTTATAAAGTGCCAATAATTTCCCCATTCCCCCTCAAGTTGTGGATCTAGGCCTTTCATAAATTTGTGGTTTCTGGTGTGCCAGTCGTTTTAATTATTTAATTGTTTACAAAAATAATAATAATGTCTCTAGGTCCTTAAAAACCCTTATCCTAGCACCTAGTTCCACAATAATAAACAATTTACAATATATTACATATGTCCAGGGGGTTAACATTCTAGGTATTACATCCCCTCCCCCTTAAAAAATGCATCATCCTCGATGCATAACACATACATGATTTTACAAATTTCAGAAGGATCGCAACATTTAGTTGTCTAGTCATACAGACATGCCCATACATGCCTCATAAAGATAATATCTTTCAAACTTTCATATGCATGCCCATACATTCCTCTAAATATAAAATATTCCAAAATTTCATATACATGCCTCATAAAGATAACATCTTTCTAACCAGAATACCTCCCACTACCACCTACTTTCTTGTTCATCTCCATTTCCCAAAGGAGAACCGAGACTAGTAGAGTGGACTCAAGGAATCAAGGGTCAGTATTCAATCCCCATTATAAGGTCTTCAACCTTATTAGAAGGCCTTCAAAATTCAGCAAAGATACATCCACCTGAAAATCATATTTCAACCACTCATATGATTAACATCAAATATAACATATGTGATACATGATATAAAGATATTATTCTATAAAGATACTTTCTTCACATCAAAACAACCACATGGTTAGAAACAACATATATATGTACTGTTAGACATAAAATACATCTTTCAAGAACAATAAAGTTCTAATTAATCACATAAAATCCATCAAATAAACATGAAATCAAAACACTTGAATTGCATTTAAATGAAACACATTCTAATAAATTCAAATTCAATTTCATTAATGAATTAGGTACATATCCTAAGTCACTTGAAATGCATAAAAAACACATGAACTGCATTAAGATACTTTACCACGTGCATTACCAATATACTTTTAATGAAGATAATAGAAAACACGACAAGATTCTCTTTCAAAAAAGACACTTTTCAAAAGAGAAACAATCAACAAGTACATAAATACATTGAGATCACAAAGATATTCTTCTAACAAGTTCATAAGGTTATACTTCTCTAGAAAATATCACAACAAACAAAACCTTAGGAAAGACAAACTCATAAGCAACAATTCCAATCTAGCTAACAAACCAAAAATGTCATAACAACTAGTGGCTAAACAAGATATCCAATAGTTGGGTCATTTTGAATGTTGTTGCTCCTCTTTCCATTACCTACCCACTAAGGACAATTCCTGAAGTAGTGGTTCCCTTTGCATTTCCAACATTCAACATGTGGTCTCGTTCCTGCATCCCTTCTTGTTATGCTTGTTGGTTGTTCTTGTTGATTGTTAGTATTTGAGCAATAAAGAAATATTATTGAACTTTAAAACTTTAATCCATAATTATAGTGCGGATACTCGATAGATATCATAAACAATTCATACAAAAGCATTCAATCCATAAGACACATGATATACCTGGGAAAACCCTCCATAGATCCAGAGGATAAAAAAACCCAGCAAAAAATCTTTGAGTATGATAGATAATCGACATAGAATTATTACAAAACAATATCAAATTGCTTGATAAGAGAGAAAAAGAGAATAGAGATCATATGGAGCATTGTACCAATCTTTCCAAGTGTATAGAACTTAAATAACAAGCCAAATTCAATTGTACAAAGAAGGTAGCGAATGGTTTCATGCCTTTGTGCACCGGTAGCATTGTTAACACTATGAACATTGGTTTACCTTCAACCTTGCGCCCTTACTGACTTGGTGCCAATTTTTCCCCACATAATTTCCACACAAAAGATATGCAACCTCAATTCATTCACTAGTGTTAGCTGCCTCTAACTGAGTTGTTAACTGATTGAACTGAACTGAAGGGAACTGAATGTAACTAGACTGAAATAAATAAAATAGAATGTAATTAAATATAGCTGAATGTAACTGAACTGAACTGAACTGAATGGAATGTAACTGAATAGAACTAAATGTAACTAAATAGAACTGTGTTGGGATTATTATTAATCCTCCCTTTTACCACATAGTCTAATTGTCTATTTCCCTATCTTAAGAGGTCTTCATCACTCCACTAGTGCATGGGGGACACACCTAGGGTACATCTGCCACTTACTACACCTGATTGCATGTGTTTAGGATCCCCATGCACCAATACCTATAATTTAGGAGCCCACTCTGAGTGCCACCAATAGGATCCCTTATTAGATTAGTAGAACCCCAACAATATATTGAAAACTTGAACCATGTAGTTAGGCTTGATGAAGCTTTTGGCTACATGTGCATCCACATCTACAGAGAGTTGTTAATCCATCTTGATGGAATCAAGACTCTGAAATAAGTATGGGATAATCTTGAATCCTTGTTTGGAAAACAAGATGAGCTAAGGGGCCATATCTAAGAAAATGAGTTGATAGCACTACAACCCAGGGTAATTTTTAGGGGCGAAATTTCGCCAATTGGCTATTTTTGGGGTTTTTTTCAAAAAAAAATTGCTATTTGGTTATTTTTAGTGTCTAATATTGCCTATATTTACATAGAATATGTTTTTTTATCATAATATTCGCCAAAATTTACACATTTCAGTGTTAATTTTATGTTTCATATTTAATATTCGCCTGCCTATCTATAAACATGTTTTTTTTCAATCCAAAACAATCACCTAGAATACTATACTTAAGTATAGTATTAGAATCCTTAAAAAATACCCTAACTACAACACAGTAACTTTGACACAATAAATAAATTATTCACTAAATTCAAATCACTCGTCATGCAATGAAAGCAATGCAGGATTGAGAAGAAGGATGAGAAATTGGTGTTATCCATACTGAGAAAACTTGGCTCAGAAATTTTAGTGTGTGTCTCTACTTTTCACTCTGGGAGACTGGCTACCCCTAATTGGTGAATGCCATCCCATAATTCCTTCACACTGTCTCTAATCCAAGAAAAATACAAGCTAATACAGATGGGACCTCTCAAATCCTCTCCAAGTCAAGCTCTCTTAGCTGGTGAGACAAGGAATGTGCAAGTAAGAAGGAAGCAAAAATGTAAAGAGAAAAGAAACGCTAAATTTGAACCAAGTATGAGTTTGATCCCTCAGATGAAACCTCAATCTCTAGGAAGGACAAAAATCAAAAGTGTGACAAGGGAAATTTCTCTTACTGTAAGAAAGGAAACCATACAGAGAATTATTATATAAAGAGTACCATTGATCAAATGGAAAAAATCCTTGAGAATCACAACATTGCACTCCCTAAAGGTGCAAGGAACATCGACTCTGAAGAAAAGACTGAAGATCATGATGAGAGATTCCATGCACTAAAGTATAGCTATTCAAAATCATATGCCTTCCTTATTGATTCAGGAGCATCCAATCATATGGTTGCATCCAAAGAATCATTCTCTTCATTACAAATTACTAATGGTCCAAGTATTCACATGGGTGATTACACTCAAACTTGAGCTAAAGGAAAGCGTTCAATCAAGTTAAAACATGGAATGCTCAAAGATGTACTCCATGTTCCCTCCTTAGCTACAAATTTTTTATATGTATAGCAGATGACACATACTGCCCCACCAAAGTGAGTGGTATTTGGTCCTGACTCAATCGATATCTCAGATATCTCAACTGAGGATATTATAGAGAAGGGTGTTGCAAACCATTCCTCCAAGTCATAGAATTATCACACTTTATGCCATACTTAGATACATTACAGTCTTGGTTGTTGTTTTAATCTCACAGATCACATAGGGTTATCAATAATACACATTAATATAGACATACATAACAGAGCCAAGAGACAAGAACAAGTAAGTAGAATAACAGATTATATTATAGTGAAAGGGTCCATACAATATAGAGAACTAAACCAAGTTCTCATCTGGCTCAACAGCCTAATATATATGATTTACAAATAGTTACAAATAACTACCTGTCGGTTCACTCAACCGACACGACCTTAGGTGGCCGACCTAATCTCTCATTAGTCGGCTGACCGATTTAGTCAGCTAATCGACTAATTAAGCTATCATTCAAGTTGGCATACCGACTTGCTCCTCCAACATCTCCCCCACCCTGAAGAAACAAGGAGGTACCAAAAATTTTTTTTTTGTCTAAGTATTTATTCTTGTGCTTGATCTTCATGGGTTGTGAAGTCTGATGGTTGGTATTTTCTGTACGCAGACTTCGACAATTGCTTCAGCTGTCACTGCAAGCTGATGTTGAAAATCCATCCAACTCTGCAATATTTTATGTATGTCGATGGTTAGTGTAGTCAAACTTGATACGATCGACATTTTCTCTTAAATGGAAATTTCAGCTATTCTTTCCATGTCGGGACCCATAAACTGGTCCTTTTCCTCTGCTATCTCCAACAGATGTTTCATCTGCAGGTAGATGATGTCTACTTTTTCCAAGTTTGGAATGGCTTGTTGCACCCACTAATGTGCTTCTCACTTGAGCTTCTGTAGTTTGGTTGTTTCAAGCACTATTTGTTCTTCAATTGTACATCTGAGTGCTTTGTCATTGCTTTTCCTCTTCTCTAGTGCTTGGATATCTTATCGGCTCTGCCTGGTTCGCTGATAGATTTGCCCGTAGTACGTAGGTTAGTCTTGTAGTACTTCTTCTGTAATGACAGACTCCTCCATGTGATCTTGCAACACCTTGTATGCTTCTGCAAAGGCTGTGTGCTGCTCCATCAATAGTCGGAAAGTTTCTTCTTTATGCTCCTCTTTTGTGTCTTGAATTTGTGCCTGCAGTGCTGACACCACGCTCTCAAATAGCTGATAAGCTCTTTCTAGTGGTTTGTCAATGTCAACCTCTATTGGTCCTGGTATCACCGTTTGTACAAGGCTTCTGCATTTGTTGAGAAACTCAACTTGTTCTTTTTCATTGTTGTCAATCTCCTTATGTCTCTGCTGGCTCTTTGTATTTTCTTCAATTGCCAGTGTTTCGAGGAGTTGTCCTAGCTCCCCATCCCTTAACTTGGTTGCATCGACTGCAATGGTCGACCCAAGTTGACTGATGTGGACCATTGTTGTCTGTCCATGATGGTCCTTCTTCTTTTTCTCCTTCTTCTTCTTGTGCTTATGTGTTTCTGCTTGTTTCGGTACCTGTGTACCTACAAGAGTCAGGTCTGGATTGTCTGTTTGATGGGCAAAAGTGATTGATGGTATTTATGTTTGAGTTGGTTGGATGACTGTTGCATCTGGTTGTGCCTCTGGTTGGTTGGATACAGGGGGTCCAGAAGTGGATGTGGTTGGTGCAACTGGTTGAATTAGAGGTTCTGAGTCGGGGGGTGGTGGTGATGGTGTTGGTGAATGGTCGGGTGTGATTGGATTGGTGTAAATGTGGTCGGGTGATGGATTTTGGATCTGAGGGGGTGAGTCCATATCGGAGAACAGTTGGTTGATTTCTTGACTTATGTCCTCCATATTTTCTCCTTCCTCATCATCGATCGGTTCAGAAGCTGGTAGTTGGGTTTCGGGTTCAGACGGAATGATAGATGTGGTCCGACTTGTGACAACTTCATCTTCTTTGTCGGGGTTCCTTCAGAATTTTGAGCTTATTATTTCCATAGTCTTCAGCCTCTAGAGTACTTGGCTAGGTTGGGAAATGGGTAGTCGGGATCCACTAACATAGAACAAAGGTGCTTTGGTAGAGAGATTATGCACCGTGGTGAATATCTCAAGCAGTTTTTCAATGTATGCCTGGAGGTCTCTATCACAGTCGAACTTTTCCTTCACATCCTTCGACATAGCATTCTTGTATAAGTCGAGTGGGATTATTGAAAGCTATTCTAGTATTAGTTATTCTATTATTTTTGTCAGAGACGGAGGTGGGGGTGTAGACACGAGATCCACAACATTTTCGATGGTCAAAGTGTGTGTGCTCTTCACCTTCTTTGGTCGACCTGGTTGTGCCCTTGCCTCAACAAATTTCTGAAATTGGGTTTCCACTGGCACTTTGTTTGTTGCAGAATCTTCTATTATGTCGAGGGCCGTAGCTGCCAGTTCCTCCTCATCTTCTAAAGATTCTACAATGATAAGCTTGCGCTTACCTTTCCCTTGTTTATGTTGCTGTGTTCTCTTCCTTTTTCTTGAGGCTGTTGTCTCCTTCGACAATTTGGTTATATTTTCTTTGGTGACAGCATACTCTAGATTTTCGGTTTCTATCTCTCCCCTTGGCTCTTGAGTCGGGATGAGATTTTATTCAGCCAGATTGGTTACCTGTTGTTCTATGTGTTTCTCTTCTCTTTGTGCCGTCAGAGGTTTGATTATGATTTGCAGTCGAACAGGGCCTTCGACCAGTGTCTCCTTCGACACAAAGGTACTAATGTATAGGTTAAGCTCATAATCCTCCTCCTTCTCCTGGTCTGTCAGTGGTTCCTCTATCGAGAAGTCTGCTTCCTTTGCCTTTGCTAGTATTGGTACTTTTGTTCCTTCCTATCAAGATAGCTCCTGAAAGATGTCTTCAACTACCAGATAGTAGTCGATGGTTTTTGCATTTGTTTTTGCACCCTGCATGTACCACACCGTAGTATGGTTGAGTTCTAGCTGAATGTGGGCCTTTTTAGGAAAACTTATTTAGATGTTCTGAGGCACCCTCCATTTGGTTGTGCGGACTTTTACTGCTGGAGCCATTTTTCAAACAGCACTTTCCCATTTGTAAGTTCCTTCATTGTTCCACTCTGGGCGAATGGTTAGAACCTCCACATATGAAATCTTGTCGGCTCTTAAAATTGTTTGTCCCCGACAAGGCACAAAGAGTACATTACTATCCATAAGATAAGGGACGGGAACCTAGTAATTCCTCTCGTCTCCTGGCATTTTTCACAGATGTTTTTGATCATGTCGGCAACATACTCAACCCATCTGTATACATTTCCATTGGTTGCAATGGTGTCTACTGCCTCCAACATATCAGGTTTGAGGTCGCTTCCACGACCTGCATTGTGAGTGTCGTGGCTATGATATTGGCCACAATCTAAGGTGTTTGAGCTGTTATGTGGCTAATCATCAACCCTTTCAAGTTTTTGCCTGATGCTGACCCTATTAGTTCTTCGACCAGTCCTTCTTTTATACCGACTAGTACTGGGTCTCCTTTGTTTGAAAGACCTATCAGTTTGTAAATAACTTCCCCAGAGATGTTGACTGGTTGATTGAAATAAAATTGACCGTTGTGGTACCGGCTTATGATAAAATTTACCGCTATTTCTTTTGTGCCACCAAAACTGGCCATGAGCAGTGCATTGACATAATTTACAGTGGAACTGTGTTGTATTTTCTCTACAGTTGGGGTAGGTTTCATGTCGACTTACGCCCATTCTTTTATCTCAATCCATAGTTTTACCCATGAACCCTCCTGCACCTTAGCATTCTTGATGTTCTTCAGTCTTCTTACTAATGGTGTCTCCGCAATCTGTAGTTCCTTGGTTTTGGCTGAGGCTCTGGTCTATTTTAGTGCCATCTTGTCAATCTGAGGGTTGATTTTACTATGGTGCTCTTGGTTTTCAGTTGTCTGGTTGCTCTGATGCTCTCTCTATTTGAATTGCGGTGAATGATCCTTTGGTGGTTCAGTATTTATAGTGGATGCGTTGGATGTTTTTGTTGATGAGTGTATTAATGGCGGACGTGATGGTCCAACAAGAACACTTGAGTGTGTGTTAATGGTTCTTGATTTTTGGCACTTGAATTCATGAATGTGTGATGGGACTCTCAAGGTCGTCGGTCGATGTCAGTTATGAAAATGGTCTATGGTGTTATATCGATGGCCATGATGTCGATGGTTGAAGTGGTGATTCCCTGTCATTCTTTTGTGCGTGTATCAGTACTATTTTGCTTTTTGGATTTTTATAGCTTTTGTTTAACTGTTATGGTCATTATATGTTTTTTTTGTTTAGAATAGATTTGTTTTAGTTTCTATAGTGTTTTAGTCGGGCCCCATTAACGAGTTTCTGAAATACTATGCCTTGTAACATCCTTAGTTGAACTGATCCGTTGGTATGTATCTCTTCGACAATATATGGTCCCATCCATTCTGTATGTAGCTTTTTAGGTTTTCCTTTCACCCGACTATTGTATAATAAGGCAAGGTCTCCTACCGATAGATTTTTGTTTTTGATGTTTCCATCATGCCATGCCTTTTGTTCTTGTTTCTAGATTTCTTGATGTTGGATCGTGATTAGTCAGTGTTCTTACAGTTTACTTAGTTGCAATAATCGGTCCTTTCTTCCTTGTTCGACATTGACATGTAAAATTTTTGCGATAATAGGTGTCTGTTGTTGAAAGTGTAGAGGAACTACTGCTTCCTATCCATAAACTAGTCGAAATGGTGTTTGGTCGGTTGAACGCTTATATGTCGTTCTATATGCCCATAGTACTGTAGGTATCTTTTCATCCCAGTTGTCTTTATCAGCATTACATATTTTTCTCAATCCTTTTGTTAATGTTTTGTTAAATGATTCAATTGCTCCATTCAACTGAGGATGGTATGATGTACTCTGACGGTGGTTGAATTAGAACTGGTCTGTTAGTGTTTTAATAGTTTTATTTAAGAAGTGTGTTCCTTGGTCACTGATTAGGGTTAATGGACATCCAAATCTAGTAATGATATTCTCATAGATAAACTTATCAGCTATCTCGCTGGAACATGTGTCGACTGGTTCTACCTCTACCCATTTGGTTATGTATTCGACTGCAATTATTATGTACCTTGCACCTATTCTTTTTGCTGGTATAGGAAATGGTCCTATGAAGTCGATGGCCCAAATTTCGAATGTCAAACTTGGGTTTACTGATATTAGGGGCATTTCTGTACTAGGAAGGGGTTGACCCAGCCGTTGACATTTGTCACATTGGCTTACAAAATTTTTGCAATCTTTGTGGAGTGTCAGCCACCACAACCCTGATTGTTGGATTTTATTTGCAGTTGTGTCTGCTTGGAAGTGTCCTCCAGTAGGTCCGTAATGTGCTTCATGCATGATATTATTTCTTTCATGTTCCAGTACGCACCTTCTGAGAATGTCATCTAACCCCATTTTATATAGGAATCCATTTATGAGACTATATGGTGCAGCTTTCATGGATAGGATTTGCTTCTTCTTTGTACTCATGCCTTCTAGTGCTTGTCCATCTTCTAAAAACTAATCTATTTCCTCCAACTCTACCGGGACTACTTCTACTTGAAATAAATGTGCATCCGGTAAGTATTCTTTGACTCCTGTCAGTTCCTCCCCTGTGTCAATTTGGGATAAGTGGTCGGGATCAACATTTAGCTTACTCGGTCTGACAACGACTTCGAATTCAAATTCTTGGAATAGAAGTAGCCATCAACAAATTCTTCCATGGTGTAGAGGTTTATTTATGAGCTATTTTAGTGCTTGATGGTCAGTGTAAAAGATGAATGGATTAGCTAGTAGATATTGTCTATATTTTTGTAGTGCAAAGACCATTCCTAATGCTTCCCTTTCAGTTGTCGAATAGTTTATTTCAGCTTTGTTTAGTTTCCTAATACTATAAACTATAGGATAGTCCATTCCATCATCTCCTAGATGAGTTAGGATTTCTCCTATTGCTAGGCCTGATGCGTCGATGTGAACATGGAATTTGATCAACCAGTTTGGAAACCTTAGGATAGGTGCTTCAACTAGATTTCTTTTTAGTTTTTCAAATGATATGTCACACTCCTCTGTCCACTTAAATTACTGATCATCTCTTAGCAATTATTCCAATGGGTATTTCATGTCTGAATAATGTCTTATGAATTTTCTATAGTATCCTGTATGACCAAGTAGTACCCCGACTTGTTTTTGATTCATAGGGGGTTTTAAGTTGAGGATGATTTTTATTTTTGCAAAGTCGAATTTAATACCTTCTTTACATATGATATTCCCTAATAGTATTCCTATAGGAGTTAAAAATATGCACTTCTTGATGTTTAATGATAGTTGGATCTGTCGACATCATTCCAACATAAGTCTTAGCCATTTACAATGGTCGTTTAGTGTAGAGTATATTTTCCAATCGTCGAAATATACTGCCATTGTTTTGTAAATGTACTCCTGAAATGTTTTAACCATAATCCTTGAAAAGACTGCAGGTGCATTTTTAAGTCCAAAAGGCATAACCCTATAAGCAAATGAGCCAAATTCACATACAAATGTTGACTTTTTCTGATCTTATTTGGCTATTGGTACTTGATTATAACTTGAGAATCCATCTGTAAATGAATAGCATTCATGTCCTGCTACCTCATTTAAGATTTCATCTGCATAAGGAGTTGGAAATGGGTCTGTTAATGTAATNAAGTCGACACAGATCCTTAGCTTGGTTGGATCATGTTTCTTTGGTTGAACCACCATTGGACTTGCCCATTCTGATTGGTCAATAGGGTAGATGATTCCTCCTGTAAGCATGTTATCAATCTCTTTCTTGACTATCTCTTTGTATTTGTGAGCTAGTTTATATGGTCGTTTCTTGACAGGTCGAACATCAGGTTTTAGTTGATCTTCATTTTGCCCATTTCATGTACTAGACCTTTAAGATCCTTATAGTCTCTAGAAAATACATCCTGAAATTCTTTCAGTAGGTTTGTGATCTCTGTTGTTTGTGCTTTAGACTAGTAGTCTCCAATGTTTGCTATTTTTGGTCGATCATCATTTGATATGTCGACTTCTCTAGTTTTAATTTTAGCATCTAGCCATTCTGGTGTTTTAGCTTCATTGATTGGTCGACATCCTTCCTTAAATTGTGAGAATGTGGCAGGGAATTCTGTTGCAGTCATTTGGTCGTTATCCTCCTTGTCGGTTGTTTCAACTTTGAGTATTGTATGAATAGGTTTGGTCATTTCGACATGATTTGATTTCCATCTAAAACTTTTCCCTTTCAACTTTTCATTTTCCAATTGTAGTCTTGTTGACTGTGGTATTGTCCTGGTTTGTATATTGTTACAATTTATTATCAGTCGGTTGTCCCTTAGGGTTTTGTTTTCTGTTGGTTGTACGAATGATTTGATCTATTTTGCAGTTTCGATCAAATTATCATTTTGGGGTTCAAAGTTGAAATCTTTGATAAAATTTTCTTTAAGTTCATGCCATAGAAATGTTTCACCCCGAGCTTCTTCCATCTTGTACCATTTGTTCGGTAAGTTGGCGAGTGTTGATGGAAATAAGTGTGTCCATGTATGCTCATCCTTATATCCTAGTCTTCTCCATTCTTTTTCACATATCTTTATATGGTTTTCTGGATCCTGTCCTTGGGTAAATATAGGTATCTGATCCTGGTTGGTTAACTTCTTTCCTCCAAACCTTTCTACAAAATAATTCAAAGTTATTGTCCATGTCTGTAGTCTTGACTGATGGGTATCCCACCATCTAGTAGCTTGTCCTGTAAAAGTTTCTACTAAACTTTGTAGTCGGTCATGTTCACCGATGTTCCTAGATACTTGCTCTACATGCATAACTGGTGATTCTCTTTCTTTATACCTTGGGATTTTTGTAGTATTTATATTTGTTGGTTGTAATGTAGGATATTCCCTAATTTTCTTTTCAAATATTTTTGGGATGCTGGATACCACAAAGCATTGTTTGACTGGTTTCTTTTGTACTTTTTGAATAGTCCAGCATCCTCTTTCTTTTGTTTCATAGTTTTCAACCTCCCAATGATATAGTTCTGCATCTGAAATGTATCCTACTGAGTCTTGGTTTCCTAAGTAAAGTTCACCATATGTATTAGGTTCATTGTAATCTTCATTATTCTGTATCTGATATATTGTCAAATGTCAACTTCTTCATCAATTGGTTCTGTCCAAGGTTCTCCTTGGGATGGATGAATAGGTACTATGAATTTTCATCCATTCCCCTTTAATTTGATTTTTTCTTTGTCCAAGGATATCAAGGCTTTCATTTTTCTCCCCCAATGTCGACCTACTAACACTGGGAAGGAACTGGATCCTTCCTTAGGGTCAATAATTTTGAAGTTGACTTTAGTCAATATACCTTTTATCATTGTGTCGACATTTTTCCAGACTCCAATAGGTTCAATTAGGCCTTGGTCTGCCAATTTCATGTATATGCCTGATTCATATAATCGAGGTCTACCTAACTATTCCCATGTGTCTCGAGTCATAATATTTACCTGTGATCCGAAATCGAGTACAACTTGTCAGTCATGGTATCCTTCAATTTCCAAGTTGACAAGTGGGTCGGCATCACTTTTATCGTTTTGGTTTAAGCTGCAGATATTCTTTGTTTGTTTTTCAGTGTTTTTGTTGTGTTTTATTTTATACAGTAAGTCAATGAATTGTAATATTGTTTTATCTTTTTGTACCAACTGTATTAGCTCTTTTACTGTGTCCTGTTGATTATCATCTTCTTCTTCCTATCGAGCAAATTCTCTAAATATATTTGTTGCATCTTTATATATTTGTTTTTCTTTAACTGGGTCAAGATAAACATTTTTTTCTTTTATCTTGCTTATTTGGGGGTTATCATTCCCATTTTATGTCCCTTGTCAAGTTACGATATGTAAATTCTTTGTATTGATAATATCATGTTTTTGCACACATGACAAGACATTAACATTCTTCTTTTTATTTATTTTTTCAAGCATAATAGGGAAATCCTCTAATGAGTGATCCCCTACACCACAATTAGTACAGAATTTTAGGTCAATCCTGTCCTTGTATGGACAGTCTGCATGTCGGTGTCCTTCCTTGTAACATGTGAAACATTGGATGGGCCGACGTGGTAAGTTGTCTCGATTCCCCGAGAATCGACCTCGACTTCCATAGCCTCCATGTTGGTTGTCAAACCAGAGTTCGTACCGATTACCTTCATACCTTTAATTATTTTGGTCGTTTTGCTCATTGTTTTGTGCAACTACGTTAATCTGATATACTACCTAATAATTTTGTTTAGATTCAGGTGGCAATCGTAGGTGTTGTGATTTTTAGTTTCACAGATTGCGCACCATGATGCTTTGTCATTCTTCATGTTGAATGGGAAATATTTTGTGGTATGCTCTCCATGCTCCTGGAAGATGTCGCAGAAAAAAAACATTTGCACAAATTGAACATCTTGTCAGCTAATATCATGTCGGCAGTTGTCCTTTGAATGTTCGGCCATCGAGCACTTCATGCACCAAATATCCTGACTCGTAAGGTTTAGCTCTTTTAGAGATTTCTGCATGATCTCAAGTTGTTCCTCCAGTTTGTGATCCATGGAGTATGTTGGAATGTCTTCATCCATTTCTACTTGTAGATATTTTTTGAGCGCATCTTCATAAGTTTTGAATGTCTCCAGACTGATGTGTCGACGAATCTTCTATGACAGGCCTGCAAGAAACCACTAGATTAATAGTTTCTCATCAATGACAGAATCCAACTGGTTCAAAAGGTCTTTCCAGCATTTGTCGTAGTCACGGACAGTTTCTCCTAGATTTTGTGTTTTTGTCTTTAATTTCTTTGCTGCCAGATGTTTTGCATGTGGATTTTTAAAGAACGATAGAAATTGTGCTTTGACTTTAGCTTTTTTTGCTCGTGGGGTTATCTCAGAAAAGGTCATATACCAAGTTAATTCCCTCTTCCTTAAGGCACCAGCGAACTGTGCCATATGTCTGTCTTCATCAGTAACTTGGTTGGTCTCCCAAGTCGACTCACAGATGAACCAATGTCGTTTGGGGTCCTCATCACCCTCATACAGAGGGATGTGCATTGTCCTATGACCATGTCGGAGTCACTATCACTGTCTTCCTTAGGAGGTGGTGGTGGTGGGGGTGGTGGTGGGGATAGTGGGTTATTTTGTTTATTCTTCTGTGCAGAACTATTGTCGACAGAACTCTCATTTTTGTCGGTCATCTTGGTTGTCATTTCTTCTGCAACAAGCAGTCAATCGGGTTCGACTTCTCTCGTCGATGTCCAATTGCAATTATTTGTCTGCAGCTCCAAATTTTCTATATCTTCCAAATTTGTATTTGGTAGGGGGGTTGCTCCTTCAGGTGTTGGGTAAAGTAAGTGGATACTCCGGTTGGAGGGTAACGCTTGAAGCGTGACCCAATTTCCTTCTTCTGGTCGATGGATAATTATATGATTATCATCGTTTCTCCCATCATCTAGTCAGCTCCAAATACCAAAGTCACCAACTCCTAGTATGAGGTCCTCTTCAACAATTGTTTGTATCTTGGTACTCGGATCGGTCAAAGATAGAGGTCTTACCTCTTGGGGGACTTCTAATTGGAGAGCTTCTTGCTGCTCTATCCACAAATCTTCTTCCATATGGGACACTTCTTCTTCCACGCCTTCCTTATGTCAGTCATGACCCGACTCTGGTGGAATTCTCTCTTGGTCTGTCACCCTAGTGCTCATTCCTCTTTGCAGCGCTATGGTTCTTTCTCTTCTCTCTTACCTTCTTTGCAGCCTCTTCTCCCTCTTTATTTTCTAAAATTTCGTTGTACCATTATGTGATACTGTCCTTTTGATTTCCCTTTTAGGTCGACTTCTCATTACCGGTGAATGGTTTCTCTTTAGTCAACTAGAATCCTCTCCACTTTACCCCGACATACGACCAGCTACCCCCCATTGCCTACCTGACGCTTTAGAAATCCCAGATAGTTTTGTTCACTTGATTAGGAAGTATTCCCACTCCCTTTTAGCAATGAATTTCTCCCACTTCTTTTGTTTCTCCACCCAGTTAGTATTTTGTGGCGGTTTGCGTAGTAATGGACGAGGTTCAACAACATGACATACTCCTTTCTCGATCAGAAATTTGAACAGCAAGGTCAGTAAGGAACACAAGAATTGTTCAGTGAGGTCCGTGTAGAATTTATTTTGGATAGTTTCCACCAAAGTTATTTCCTCTACAGCTTGCTCCTCATAGAATTCGTCGGTGAACTTTTCAAACCACTCCAACAGGTTTGTTCTTCCCCCTTGAATCAGTTTGTCTAGCAGCTGTTGGTCTTTAATCGCTTCTGGATTTTTCATCCAGGAGTTTCTTTAAAATCTAGGGCACTAATTCTACAAACTTCTCATGAGTCTCAGTAAAGAACCTTTCTTTTTCTTAAGTAGTCGTTAATCTGTTTCTTCGTGCATAATTTTGCAAGTAGTTTGCTATTTTACGTTCCCACCAGTCCTTAATCTCTTGTTCTGATATCATCTACTTGTATACATCTCATACCTGTACTACCGAAAATGGAACCAATGTTGTAATCTCACAGATCACATAGGGTTACCAATAATACACATTAATACAGACATACATAACAGAGCCAAGAGACAAGAACAAGTAAGTAGAATAACAAATTATATTATAGTAAAAGAGTCCATACAATACAGAAAACTGAACCGAGTTCTCATCTGGCTAAACAGCCTAATATATATGATTTACAAACAGTTACAAAAAACTACTTGTCGGTTCACTCAACCAACATGACCTTAGGTGGTCGACCTGATCTCTCATTAGTCGGTTGACCGACTTAGTCAGCTAATCGACTAAGTCGGCTATCGTTCAAGTCGGCATACTGACTTGCTCCTCCAAGAGTTGCCATTTGAAAGGGGAGGTAAAACCATTCTATCTACTCTTTTTACATATGATAATGTTTCCATTAGTGTTTCATATTTAGAATTCAAATTAGAGGACCCAATTGAATCAGTTGATGAAATTGAATATGAATTTCATAGTGATCCAGATCCAAATCCAGTCCCTACTCCCAATCTTATGCCTAAATGGGCACAAAAGTTTATTGAGGCATCTAGGAACATGATTCAAGAGCCATCTGACATGAGCAGAACAAGATCCCAGTTTCAAAAAGAGAACCTTGCGCTATGTCAAGCAGGTTCACTTCCTTCATAGAGGTTCAGCAAGGTCCCAGTGAGATGCTACTTGATGGTAAGGAATAATCAAGAACCCTTCTCACAAAAGAACAAATTGGATCATGTCACTCTTCCTCTAGAATGAAGAGAAAAAGGAAATATTCCTTCTCACATCTATCATCGGATTGGAAGAGGATGGAGAGGATCACATGCATAGTCCCAAGATGTTAATGAACACAAGGACCATCACATTGCTTCACTTCACCACAGAGATGTAGGTTGCAAAAATATTTTCACAAGTTTTTTAATCAAGAATAAATTTTATCTTGATATGAAAGCTTAATTCTGATTTTCCTTCTTATTTTGAGGAGGGGTTTTTCCCATGAGGTATTCCCAATTTTCTCAATTTTTTTTAGTTGTTATTTTGCATTTAAATTGTATAGGTGACCTTTGGTGTTAGTTTCTAGGGCCCGGGTTTTCCAAAGTTAGGATTAAGGGGAGGTGTTGGGATTATTGTTAATCCTCCCTTTGACCACATAGTCTAATTGTCTATTTTCCTAGCTTATGAGTTCATCATCACTCCACTATTGCATGGGGGACACACCTAGGGGACATATGCACTTACTACACCTGATTTCATGATTTTAGGAGCCCCAGGGTCAAATCCCTATAATTTAGGAACCCACTCTAAGTGCCACCAGCATTCTCCTTTAGTTGACCTTGGTAGGTGATCAGTCATGTTTAGTTATTCTCTAGTTACTATCAGTTAGATCACAATCAGTTAGCCTCGCACAAGTTTGCATGATTTAAGGAAGTGTGGGTGCCTTTGTTTAACTACTCTCATCAGTTAACTGATTGTAGACTAAGTTAGTTATCCGAAGTTTCATTAGTGAGCTCCAATGGTGATTTTCCCACATTGAGTTAGCTCTTGAGTCAGTCTAAGTTGGTATATTTGAATCATATCTTAAGCATTCAAATTCTCCTACATGTTCAACCAGTGTACTCCATATTATTTATTAATTCATGAATATAATCATGTTATTCCAATTTTTTCTCCATTGGTGTGAAATTTTGTCATGATTAATTGAACACTCTATGTTAAATTCTTCTCTCTCTTCTACAACCTTCTCTTCTCATATGAATTCATGCAGACTAATGATCCTATGCTTCATAGAATTTAACAAACTGAATGTAACTAATGCTTCTCCATCAATGTCATCTTCAACAACCACTTTGCATTAATTAAGGATTATATTCCTTAATTAACTGAAACTTTTTTCATCACAACTAAGACTCAATTGATGTCTTATTAATTCAAGTTCACTTAGAGGCATACATGGGAAATTTGAATTCTCTCTTTATCTCTATGCTCATCTTTATTTAATTAACTCTACATGGTCCATATGTGTTTAATTAATTAATCATCTATATCATATCATATTCATAAGAATTGTTCCAAACCTATGATCATATGTATTACCCCAATTCATATAGTCATATGCTAAATTAAATAACTCTAGGGGTAGACAATCCCTAAAGGATACTTGTAGCACTTGTTGGCCATGACTAGCCATACATCGCATAGTATATCCTTGAGACTTAATACAACATAAGTCATGTTTTTGTGATCCAACACAAGGCCTTGAGATTAATACAACATAAGTTTCAAACTTGATAAAAAAACAAGTCTCTAACCTTAATACACCATAAGGTCATGATCTTAATACAACATAAGATCCCAGTACAAACATCTCTCCCAAATGGACTTGATACAACACAACATCCTAGCTTAATACAACATAAGCTATTTAACTTAATACAGCATAAGTTAGTGAACTTAATACAACATAAGTTCCATGGAGAAGATCTGAACCTAATACAACATAGATTATGAACTTGATACAACACAAGTCTCATGGGAATGACTCCCAAAATTGTACTCTCAACACTCCCTCTCAGCGAGGGAGACATTATCTGCCATACCAAGCCTATCTTGGAAGTGTCTAAACTTCATCACAAATAGAGTCCTTGTCATTACATCTGCAATTTTCTCCTTAGTAGTTATGTACTAAAGTTTTACCATACCTTTCTATACCATGTCTCAAATGAAGTGATACTTCATTTCTATGTGTTTTGACTTGTCATGAAACACGTGATTTTTAGAAATATTTATACAAATTTGGTTGTCACAACTGATCATTGTAGTCTCTATATTTTCATCGAACAATCCTCCAAGTAGATTTCTCAGCCATATTTCTTCTCTACAAGCAGTACTAGCAATAGTGTACTCAACTTCTTCTATTCTCTTGGCAACTGAACCATGCTTTCTACTAGACCATTAATTCATAGCAGAACCCAAGTTGAAATAGTATCTGGAAGTGATATTTCGATTAACAATGATACCACCCCAATCACAATTAGTATATCCAAGAAATAACACTCCTCCATTGGAGGCATACCTGATTCCATAAGAAATTGTACCACGGAGGTACCTCAATATGTGCTTAACTTCAACCCAATGTCTCTTATAGGATTAGTCATGAACTGCCTCAAAATGCTAACTGCATAGCAACTATATTTCCTCGAATATATTAGGTACATCAACGATTCGATCAAATATATGTATAATGTGGGGTCCACTAGATCTGATCCAGTCTCAGTCTCATGGAGTTTCCTCAAATTGGAATCCATCGGATTTTTTATGTATTTATAATCCACCATACCAAATTTGCGTAAGATGTCCATTATGTACTTCCCTTGAGATAGAAATATCTCATCATTCCTCTACCAAATCTCAATGCCTAGGAAGTATTGCATAAGACCTAAGCCTTTCATCTCAAACTCTAAGGTAAGCTCCCTCTTACACTCAACAATTAGTCTTTCCTATCCAGTGGGGAAAATATCATCAACATATAGAACCAATATCAGAGGTTGGTTCTCCACTACCTTCAATTACAAGTTGGAATTTGTATCACTCTCCAAGAAATCCATTTTATGAAGGTAACTGTCTATTCTGGCATACCAAGATCGAGGAGCTTGATTTAACCCATATAGGTCTTTATTCAACTTGCATACATGGGACTCCTTCCCATGTATCAGGAAACCCTCAGGCTACTCAATGTAAACTTCTTCCTCAACCTCACCATTGAGGAAGGAAACCTTCACATCCATCTAGTGAAGCTTCCATATTAATACTTATGCAAGTGAAATAATAGACCTGATAGTAGTACACTTGTCCATTGGAACAAAATTATCCTCATAATCAATGCCCTCTTTCTGAGAGAAGCCTCAGGTGAAAAATCTAGCTTTGAACTTCTCCACACTACCATCTATGGCATGATTTATCTTGTAAATCCATTTGGATGTAACAACTCACTTGCTATCAGGTCTGGGAACAATATCCCAGACATCATTCTTCATAATAGAATGTTACTCCTCTATCATAGCATCTTTCCAGACTTGCTTCTCTGTAGCATCTTCATATGATGAAGGATCTGAGTCACCAATGTTGCTCATCAATGAAACTTTATCCTGAATATCTATTAGGATGCTTGCACTTCCTAGAATTTCCGATTGGTGCTCCATGATTCTTAGCGTCTCTCAATACATCTCAGCACCATGTTGAAATCCTCTTTGCTAGAGGATCATCAACCAATTCAACTGGTTTATTAATGATAGGTAACTTTGCATGTTCTGTTGGATTCTCCCTATGAGCATCAAAAGTGAAAGAATCGTCATCATGATCCTATGAAGTAGGAATCTTATTCTCCTCTTTCCTTGGATCACATTCAATATATTTTGACCGCTTGAATTTTGCCTCCTCATGGAGATTCACATCCCGACACACCTCAATGTGTCTCTCACCAAGTACATAGATTATGAATTCCTTAGAGGTCTCATTGTAGCCAAAAAAAATTCCCTTCTTTCCAAAAGGTTTCATCTTCATTCTCTTTTCTTTTTTAATGTGAATATACACAGGACATCCAAAAATTCAAAGATGTGATATGTTTGGTTTCTCACCATTGAACACCTCTTCCGATGCTTTCTCATCAAGGACTGCATGCGGACTTCTATTCTAAATGTACACTGGTGTATTGGAGGTTTCTACCCACAAATAAGCAGAAATATCTTGATCATGAAACATGGATTTTTCATCCTCACAAACAATTTTATTCTTTTTGTCTACATCCCCATTCTATTGTGGGTTGTAAGGAACTGTTAATTGTCTACATATCCCTCCATCACTACAAAACTCATTAAAGAAATTTGATTTGAATTATCCTCCATTATCAGACCTTAGGGAATGAATCTCCCTACTTATCTTATTTTAAACTAAGGCTTTAAACTCTTGGAATTTACAGAAGGTTTCACTTTTGGCTTTCATGAAGTAAATCCAGGCCTTACGGGAGAAATAATCAATGAATAAAACATAGTAAAGGTGATCGCTAAGGGAAGGGGTAGACATGGGTCCACACACATATGAGTGTACAAATTCAAGTATTCCTTTAGATCTAGTATGTCTGCTAGGAAATTTATTTTTCACATTCTTTCCTAAAACACAACCCCAGAAAATAGAATTATTAATAGAATCAAAAATAGGCATACCTTTCACCATTCACTGCAAACCAAGAAGTTCTATGAAGTGGAGGTGTCCAAGACTCTTATACCAAATCTCACATGCACTGATAGTATGATGTGTCATGGATAAAATAATATTTCTTGGGACCTTGTAAACTCCTCCTTCTCAAACTCCAAAAACAATAGCAGTATCAAGGTTCTAGTTCTTCGGCCATAAGTATGCTTGATTCTCCATGAAGATCACACTGAAGCCTTTATCTTCAAGGAAAAAAAAAATAGCATGTTCTTATTCAATCCAAGTACATAAAGAATGTCCTCCATATGTATTATGTCTCCCAAAATTATATGGAAGGATGTGGATTTAATTCCTTGGATTGAGTATGTGGAATTGTCTCCCAATTCCACTATGCATGAAAATTGTTTCTCCTTTAGGTTCGAGAGTGCACCCTTGTACCCTGACATGTGCTCAAAAGCACCACTATCAATCGTCCATGTATCTTATCATGTGATGAGAGATCTAGACAAAGAAGAGACACGATAATATTACATTCAAGTATATTTCTCTTCGGTTGCATCTTTGGATGTTTCTTCTATGGCGGTGGAAGCATGAACTATTCACTCTTTTATTTTCCTCACACAACAATACTGTATGAAGTATCATTCCTTTTGACAATAAAAAACATAATATATTTTATTTGTCAAAATATTTATAGATCTCTTTATTCTTTGCACAGAAAGACTTCTTGGTAGTAAGGGGTTTTCTCTCATTCTTGGCTCTTGCCATGAGGGAAAGATTCTTCTCTTTAGTGCTCACCATCTTGTTCTTGATGCGCCCTTATTCTTGGATGCAATCATGCAAAATTATTTCAAAATTGGTATTCTCTTCTCTTCCATTTACTACAGCAAGAAAGGTCTCCCATGAGGAGGGGAATCTGTTGATGTCGGTTTGTAGAAGATAATCCTCATCCATCTCCACACCGATGCTTGCAATTTTATCCTTCACCTAAGATATCTTTGTGAAAAAGGAGGATATGGTCTCATGTTTCACAAATTTTTCTTCAAATCCCTCTTTTTAGTATGGGGCCTTCTTCTCATAAATATTTGTTAGTGTGTCGAAACACTCCTTTGTCGTCTTCAATAGTGTGATCACTGACATGAGGTTGTGTTTCACGGAGTCATATATAATCCTATTTTTCTTTTCTTGATTCTTCTTGTAATTGGTTCTTCCTACATTTGTAGTAGGTTCTTCTATCATGGAGGTCACAAAAGAATCAAGATCATGCTCTTAAAGGATATAGATAACCATCACCATCCATGTGTTGAAGTTAGATGTTCCTTCAAGTCGATCTTCTGGTCGGATGGATATTGATGCCATTTGATTCAAACTCTTTCTCAATGCTTTAAGATCTATGAAGGCTTATATTTTTTGCACACAACTAATTTGTTGCACGCCCTTAATTTGATACCATGTTAGTGTTTGAGCAATAAAGAAAGATTCTTGAACTTTAAAACTTTAATCCACAATTCACCTACTACATAGATCTCATAAACAATTCATACACAAGAATTCAATCCATAAGACACGTGATATACCCTAGGAAAACCGTCCATCGATCCGAAGGACAAAAAATCCAGCAAACAATCTTTGAGTATGATAGATAATCGACAGAGAATGATTACAACATAATAGCAGAATGGTTGATAAGAGAGAACAAGAGAATAGAGATAATATGAAACATTGTATCGGTCTTGACAAGTGCATAGCACTTTAATAACAAACCAAATTCAATCATACAAATAAGGTAGTGAATGGTTGCATGTTTTTGTGCACCGGTGGCATTGTTAACACTATGAACATTGGTTTAACTTCAACCTTGCTCCCTTACTGACTTGGTTCCAATTTGTCACCACATAATTTCCTCCCACACATAAGATATGTGCCGTATATTAATTCAATAATGTTAACTACCTCTAAGAGAGTATTTAATTGATTGAATTGAACTAAACTGAATGGAACTTAATGTAACTAAATGTAACTGAAATGAAATGAACTGAATTGAATGTAACTAAACAAAACTGAATGTAACTGAACAAAATTGAATGTAACTGAACATAACTGAATGTAACTGAACATAACTAAATGTAACTAGTGCTTCTCCATCAATGTCATCTTCAAAAACCACATTGCATAAATTAAGGAGTTGATTCCCTAATTAACTGAAACTTTTTTATCACAACTAAGACTCAACATATGTATTATTAATTCAAGTTCACTTGGACGCATACATGGGCAATTCAAATTCTCTCTCTATCTGTGTGCTCATCTTTATATAATTCAGTATGCATGATCCATATGTGTTTAATTAACTAATCATCTGTATCATATCATACTCATAAGAACTGTTCTGAACCTATGATCATATGTATTACCACGGGTCATATAGTCATATGTAAAGCAAATCACTCTAGTGGTAGCTAATCCCTAAAGGATACTTGTAGAACCTATGACCATGACTACTCATACATCACATAGTATATCCTTGAGACTTAATACAACAAAATTCATGTGGTCTTGATACAACACAAGACCCTGAACTTAATACAACATAAGTTCTAGACTTGATACAACACAAGTCTCTAACCTTAATAAAACATAATGACATGATATTAATACAACATAAGGACCCATACAAACATCTCTCTTGAATGGACTCTATACAACACAAGGTCCTATCTTAATACAACATAGGCTCTTTAACTTAATACAACATAAGTTATTGAACTTAATACAACATAATTCCCATGGAGAAGGTCTAAACTAATCCAACATATATTCCAGACTTGATGCAACACAAGTCTCATGGGAATGACTCCCGAAGATGTACACTCAACATTGATTATTGTCTAGTGGTTGAGATCCTTTCTTCTTCTACTCTTGTTTTTCCTCTTTCTTACTTTTTCATTCTTTTTGATGTGGATATTTTCTCTTATTTTGATCATACAAATACTTGGTCTTCCAAACAAATTCTTTAATTTTTTTTGGGTATGTCATACTGAATATTATCTATGTAGGAATTTGGTGAACCACTTAAGAATATTTGAATCTTTAATTTTTCATCCTTCACAAAATATGCATACTTCAATAGTTCTAGGAATCCTTTCTCATAGGCTTCCATGGTCACGCTGCTTAGTTTGAGCTCAAATAATTCTTTCATTTTCTTGTCATAATAATGTTCTGAGATTTACTCTTTCTGGAAAGACTTCTTTAACTTTATCCACGTAATTTTGTCTTCATCAATATTTTTCAACTTCACTAATTGATCTCACCAAATAGATGCCTTGCCATGCAAGTGGTAAATTGCTACCCTTGCTTCCATATTTGATGAATATTAATGCAACTAGAAAAACTTTTTTAGTCCTAATAGTCAGGCTTCAATATCTTCTCCTTTCTTATATTCTCCATCCAAGGTGGTAGGTTTGATCATTCTTAGTTCACCCACAAGTTCATTCTGAGTGACTCTCCTCTTCTTAAATATGTCTGGGAATCATTTCAGGCTACTTTCATAGTTACTTGAGGAGTACTTATTCTTATTTTCTAGAGAGCGTGTACGTCAAGGTTTCCTTACATAAGGTCTGGATCCTTCATAGTCTCTTCTTGGTTCATGGTATTTTTTTCTTGGATGGTCTCTTGAGGTTGACCTTTGGGTTTCTTGCATTTGCTTCAGGTTGTTCATGATTTTTCTTTTTATTTGCATGATTCTTTTGTTATATTATATGCACTTTCTTACTGAATCCTCTAGTCTAAAGGTTTCAATGCTTCTCTTGTGTCCATTTTTGTTACGTTTTCTTAATTTGCTTAGATGATATCTTAAAAAAGAATGTCGCTAGAAGATCACTGAAAGAAAAACAAGCACATAAACATAAGAACACAATAAAACAAATATTTAACTCAGGGAAACCATAAAGTAGAAAACCCTGCAAAACTTCCTCAGTATAGATCTCAACCAGAGTAAAACTCGGGCAACTGCTTCTAGCTTCTTTCTGGCACAGTAGTTCTTCTCTCTCTTGCAAAAAAACTTGAGTTAGTGAGTACAAATGGAGGGGAGCACCTCCCTATTTATATTCTTCAGTTTAATTGACCTCTAACCTAACAACTCTAACTTCTCTAACTGACTGGGCCTACTTGTCCAACTGGACACAACAAATAACATTTATTATATTGACACTTGGGTACTATTGACCCGACTTACATATGGAGGTTTACATTGATTATTTCAATGACTCTAACAAGACCAAACCCATCTCCTAAAGGAGGAATACAATCAATACATCTGGAATATCTTCTAATGTTACAATACTTTAACACTCCCTCTTAACTAGGAAGGTATTCAACCGTAGTATCAACTGCTACTATTACAGCTGTACAACTAACTAGTGAGACTTTGTATGTCATAGTAATTTTTGGACCATCATCATACATATTCATCATCGATCTCAGTTGTATCATCTTCTGCAATATCAATATGTGAATACTGAATCATTTTCTTCAATCATCTTCTATCATCTTCTATTGAACCATCATATGTTGCTTCATCTTTTGTATCATATTCTTGCCGAAACCAGTGTGTAAACATTGAATCATCATCTGTAGTATATGTTGAAACATCATCACCTACATCATCAGTATGTAAATAATAAAACATCATCATCTACATCATCAGTATGTCAATACTGAAGTATCGTCAGCTGCATCATCAGTATGTAAATACTGAAATGTCGTCATCTGCATCATCAGTATGTCAATACTGAAATATCATCATCTACATCATCAATATGTAAATACTGAAACAAAAACAACAACATGATCATGTTAGTGCTAAAAATAAAATCATCTATAGTGCTAGATCATCATCTGCATCACCAGCTTATAGATGTTGGAACATCATCAAACATCATCATCAGTATAGACATACTGAAACTATCAATCATCTCATCAATCAACAATCATCAGTATGAGAATACTAAAATTGCTACATCATTATAGGAATATTGAAACCATCTCAACAATCATCTCAACAAGTATCAGTATAACAATATTGAAACTATCATCTCAACAATCATCGGTTAAACATCTCAACAATCATCAGTATAACAATATTGAAACAATCATCTCAGAAATCATCAATATAACAATACTGAACCAAACATCTCAGCAATCATCAATATAACAATAATGAACCAAACATCTCAACAATCATTAGTATAAAAATATTGAACCAAACATTTCAGTAATCATCAGTATAAAAATATTGAACCAAACATCTCAGTAATCATTAGTATAAAAATACTAAATCCAATATCTCAGCAATCATCAGAATAACAATACTGAACAATCATCTCAACATATAACTATCATCTCAACTGCCATTGTTGGTTTGCTCTGGGAAGACCCGGGTTTACTGTGATGTACCAACAAAACCCCTAGCTCACTGGCCCTTTCAGCAACAGACCGCAGAATGGCCTGAAGTCTCACCCGAAGTGATCCTAGATGGGGTGGCTGAAGACTCACGTGTCCTCAACCAGGTTCTGTAGCATCCTAGGTTTCTCTTGCCTCTGGTTAACCAGTTGAGTCTCTTTATAACGTTGTGTCTCTCCTCCACACCTACTCTTCTATGAGATGGACTCTTATCACATCGCGGCTTCTCCGACGATGCACAAAATTTCCTTTCTACTTGACTCTTTACCTGCGATATCTCACTCCATGGCTCCTCCGGCAGTGTGATATCACCTCTCTGCGTTGCGATAGCTTCTATGGTAAGACTCGATAGGACTCTCCAACTCACAAGGTCCAACGGCTCTCTTTATGTTTATGCTAGCTTAGTTACTGTCTCAAGGGTGTTAAACAACTTCACTTAAGCTCTACAGTCTAACATGCTCAACATCTACTGCGCTCAACTTACTGAACTGAATATATAGGAATTGTTTAACACTGTAACTGTTATGGTCTGAATCAAACACTGATAAACTTATATGCAGAATACTTAACACATCTGAATCACGTTCAACCTTCTATGTTACTGTAAACTGAAGGATAACAGACACACATTCATTAACTGTTAACTAAACTCATGTAACAGGGAACAGATAGCAAATAAGTAAACACAATCACATGAAACAGTCGCACAACACGGATTTTACGTGGTTCACTTCCAGGGAGGAAGCTACGTCCACAGGAACTTGTGTTTATATTATATCTGGGGAGAGTACACACAGTTCCACTGCAACCTATTATGCAGCTCGAGATCTTCTGGGAAAATCCGTGTTCTCAGCTGGAGCCCTTCTCTATTAGATCTCTTCTCCTTCTATTCTACTTTCTTATTACAATATATCCTCTCTCTCTCTCTCTCTCTCAATCCCTATATATTGTTACATTCATACTCAAGGAGTCGGCTACTGGTTACAGTAAGATAATATAGACTGAATAATAGAACCAGAGCTCGGCTCTTTCTCAATATCTTACAATACAGATGATTAAACAACTAACCAACTGTCTATCTACTACCCAACTGACCAACTGACTAACCAACTAACCTTTCACAATATAAAATACATTCTTAAATAGGTGGCCCAAAGGTCTCACCCTGATACAACACTATGGGCCTATCCCATCAGTAACCCAAAAACCCTAACTGTGACAGTCGACGTATCTGTACTTTCAACTGTCGCTTACTGGTCATACTGCAGCTCTCTGCAGTCTTCCATGCTTCCCGACGCTGATTGTGGGTATGGGCACCGCTTCCTCAGTCGCTCCCCTTCTGTCTTTTGTCTTCAATACCTCGGCCCATTGCTCCTTTTCCTTTATGAGGGTAGATGAGCCCTCCTATCTTTGCTACTGCCTTAAGTGCAGTGGTTGAGCTCTCTCTTCTCGGTCGCTTCAGGTACTGTTTCTTTTGAATTTCTTGTCCCGATATAGCAGGTTTTCCTGTAGCTGCGGGCCCTGCTCCAACAGTCCCCTAACACTTACTTGTGGCTCATCCCTGAGCCACTAACAGCTGGCTTCTCCTGCTGTAGCTTCTCCTTGGCTTCCTGTGAAGTCCTTGTAAATCTTTCTCGAAGTCCTGTAACTTCTTTTTCCATAGCTTCGACACAATCTTGTGCTGCTTCGAGCATAGCTTGACTAATGATGGAGTCTTCTGTAAACTTAGTTCGTAGTTCTCTCTTATCTTTGCTTCCCTCTTTATCATGCTCTCTCTTTCGTCGCTTGCAAGACCTTCAAGTGACCACTTCACCTGGGTCACCGTTGAATCCTTGACACAAGATATATTCCAAAGTTGCATATAGGTCTTTTCATGGATTAGCAGCTTCTTTAAGGATCTTGAGCTTTTGAGAAGCCTTCCATAGATATCCTTTCCTCTTTATCTAGGTTAGAACTTATATCATGAGGAAAACATAAATCTATATCTTCTAGCCTTCTCAAACATTTCATTCAGTCTGGATCCCTCCCATACGAAAGCTATACAAACCAGGAATTCCATTCCAAGAACAAGCCCTTGTCTGCATGCTAAAGTTCTGCTTGTTCGATTTGTTTTCCCCTTTTTCTTTTCTTCTCAACAAATCGCTCCAGGTATTCATGTTGCGTATGATCTTCATATTTTCGTTTCTTTACTGCTGCACTCGCTTGTTCTTCTCTTAGCTGATGAGATAGGTCATCTTCCTTCTCCCATTGCCTTCTGTTTCTCATTTTTACTTTCTTCCTCTTTCTTTTTGTCGGTAGATTTCTTCTCATCATTCTTCTACTCTAATCTGAGCTGGACTCTTCTACTATCTGAGCTTGACTCCTCATCCTTGGCATTTGTCTGACCTGTGATGCACCTAATTTCACAACCCTGGGCAGCGTCGTCATAACAGATCGGAGGCCACCACTCTGGAATCGTCGCACAATGTCTTCTAAAGGTTCTTCCTTGGACATAAACCAAGAAGTGCAATACTCTGGACTGGCAATGGCTGCAAAATTGGGGAAACTAGCACTCTGTAACTAAAATATCTCTGCACAAGAAAACTCTTACAAATTTCTCTATAACTCTCAGAAATCGCTAAAGTAACCCTTCTATGTGAATGATCCATGTCCTTATAACGAAGGCGATAATCTCTGAAGCAACGGTCACTTAGGTTAGACCCGTCGGCAGCATTTATTGCATGGACAAGACAACACCCGTTGTTTCTATCCTCATTAATTGCTGAAAATATGGTCAAATTTCCTTCAAAAGTTGTGCACAGGTGCTGATCTTGACCAAGATTTACCAAATCTGGGAAAATCACTATACTGTTTCCAAATCTAGGGAAACTAATAGCTGTCATATCCGGATTAACTGCTTGTCAGAGGGCGAATTGACTAGCCCTCTGTCCCTTTTCAAACTCGTCTACGTGGCATGGGAAACATCGCATCGCTGCAACGTCACACCGCATCGTCCTGAATCAAAAGTTTCACGCCAAGTTGTTGAACTCTGCAACGTTCAAAACTTGCGCAAAATAAACACACATTTTTTTTTTTTTACGTGTAGACTAGTTATAGGTGCGATGTCTCCTTTCAACTACACTGGACATCTACATAGTTAGTTCTCTGTGTTAGGACTGGGAGGTGGAGTGGTTATCACTATATATCTTAAGCCTACTGCCATTAATGAAATTAGGAACAAGCTCCCCATTCAGTTTACTGAGCTGAACGGCACCTCCTTCTGTAACTTGTTGAATTTGATATGGCCCCAACCAATGCGTCTTGAATTTTCCTAGAAACTTAACAAACTTGCTGTCATAAAGCAGTGCTAGGTATCTTGTCTGAAAAATCTTACTCTTAATGTGCCTGTCATGCCAAGATTTTTCTCGTGCCTTCTGCACTTTTTGATGAAATCCTACGATGAATCTGTCTTCTTCTAAGGAAAGCAGCTGCACTAACCTGTCATTCATCGTATTTGCATCAGCCATCTCGGTAATTTGAGCAATTCTTAAATTGGGAATAATATATTCCATAGGCATAACAGCCTCTTGTCCATACACCAAGCTGAAAGGTGTGTGTCCTGTAATTTTCTTGCATGTAGTTCTATAAGCCCATAATACAGCATTAACCCTGAGGTCCCAATCATTTCTTTGGCTGTTGCAGATCTTAGTAAGAGCATTTTCTAGAATCTTGTTAAAATCCTCCACCGTACCATTAGCTTGTGGGTGGTAGGGAGTTCTCTTATGGTGTTGTATCCGAAATTCTTCCGTCAAGGCCTCAATAGTGTGATTCAAAAAATGTGTGCCTTGATCACTCATCAAAATTACTGGACATCCAAATCTACTAATGATGTTTTCAAAAATGAATTATGCAGCTGTAACAGCATCACAATTCCTTACTGCTTTGGCCTCTGCCCATCTGGTGAGGTATTATATTCCTGTAATGATGTATCTCGCACCAGATCATTTTCCTGGTGGGTTAATAGGACCCACAAAATCTATATCCCACTTGTCAAATGCCCGCAGCGTAACTTGTAGTCGCAGTGGCATTTCATCTCTCCGCGAAGGTTTTCCTACCCTCTGGCAGATATCACAGCATGTGCAAAACTCCTTAGTGTCTTTGTGCAATGTAGGCCACCATAATCATGCAGCTAGAATTTTCTGCGCAGTTGGTTTTCCTGCGAAATGACCTCCTGCGGTACCTGAATGTGCTTCTCTGATAATGGCCTCTTTCTCGTGTGGCATCACGCATCTGCGCAGGACTTCATCTGGACCTAACTTATATAAATGTCCTGCGATCAAAGGGAAATCTACTGCTTTCACATCTAATTGTTTCTTATGCTACTTAGTAAATTCAACTGGTGCCCACCCTGTAGTGAGAAACTGGATAATATCTTCATAATACTCATCTATGATCTGGATAGAAAACAATTGCGCATCTGGCAAATTATCCTCTAAATTACTTGGTTCTTCTCCTGAGTCTATTCGCGATAGATGATCAGGTCCAGCATTTAATTTTCCTGGTTTTACAATAATTTCAAAATCATACTCCTAAAATAAGAGTAAACATCTGCAGAGCCTTCCCCCTAACACTGGTTTATTGACCAAATACTTTAAAGTGGAATGGTCAGTGAACATCTTGAATGAGGCACCCAGCAGGTAGTGTCTAAAATTCTGTAGAGCATACACCATAGCTAATCCTTCTCTTTCTGTAGTGGTGTAGTTCTTTTCTGTGGTAGATAACTTTCTACTAGAGTACGCAATAGGGTGATCAATACCCCCTTCTCCTGGCTGTGTTAAGACAATCCCCAGTGCGATGCTAGATGCATCCACATGTACATGAAATGGCTTGTTCCAATCTGGGAATACTAAGATAGGTGTTGTAACCATCCTTTCTTTAAGAGTGTCTAAACTATGCTAGCATTCCCCATTCCATAGGAATTTCACGTCTTTCCTTAACAGCTTTTCCATAGGTGCTGTGATCTTCGCATAGCCTTTGATGAATTTTCTATAGTAGCTAGTATGACCAAGCACTATCCTCAATTGCTTGACTGAGTTGGGTGCTGGAAGATTTACAATGATGGCAATCTTTGCAGGATCTACCATCAAGCCTTGTCTGCAAACAATATGACCCAACAAAATACCAAATGGTGCATAGAATATACATTTCTTCAAGTTAAGAGAAATCTGATATTGCCTACATTTCTCTAACATGAGCCTCAAATCTCCTATATGCTTTTCGATTAATCCAAATATAGTCTAGTCATCAAAATAGACTTCTAAGAATTTGTGAATGTATTCCTTAAATACAGTAACTACTACTCTAGAAAAGATAGCTGGTGCATTTTTAAGACCAAAGGGCATTACCGTATACTGGAATGAGCCCCATTCTGTCGCAAAGGTGGTATTATATCGATCTTCTCGATGGATTCTTATCTGGTGATAGCCTGAAAAGCCATCAGTGAATGAATAGATCTCCTGTCCACCCACATTGTCTAAAACTTCATCAGTGAAAGGTGTCAGAAATGGGTCATGAAGTGATGCGTCGTTGAGTTTGCGCAAATCGACACAAATCCTGATTTATCCTTTAGTTTTATTTTCCTGCACAACCATGGGACTAACCCATTCACTCTCTTCTCCTGGTTCAATAATGCCTGTTGCTAGCATCTTATCAATCTCATCTTTAACTTTTTCTTTATAACGCAGATTTAATCTGTATGGACGATGCTTAACTAGCCTAGCATCCTCTTTTAAAGGTATCCGCACGACACCCAAATCTCCTACTATTCCCTTCATCTCTGTGAACTTAGTGGGAAATAGGTCCTGATAGTCGTGTAACAGATCTGTGACGTGTCCTACTATTTCATCATCCCAATAGTCTCCAATAGAGGCAAACTTTGGTTCTGCTTCTGTGCCAATATTGATCTTTTTAATCTTGAGAGGTTCTGTGATAGCTGGAATCTCTAGCTTTGGTCCATCAACTTCACGAGTCCCTTCAGACTCCATAATGTTGATACTACGAGGATTCTCATCCTCATCACCTGACTCTTCTGTGAAGTTGTAACACTCGAGCGGATGTTCTAACCGGGTGGCCCAATCAGGCTGAGTATACACTGGTGGGGTACAATCTTCAAATATCTTAGTCTTTATAATACCTAGAACCTGATCAATACTTGGATACTCAGATTCAAAAGTGAAAGTGAGTAGAAAGATGTCTATCATAAATGGCCATGTAATAGTTCCTCTACGCAACTCTGTCTCAGTGTACCAGTTCCTTGGAACTGTGTCTAAAGTGTGAATGAATAGGTGAACCCGTTCATCCTCTGGAATGTCCAACCAACTCTGTTCACAAATCTCAATATGTGACCTGGGGTCACTTTCTTCTGTGTATTTCTACTGTAAAGGCTCCTTTTTATTAGAAAATCTGATTTCCATCAGTCTCTTACAATCATCCCATGATGCAATCTGTTCTTTATGTGCATGCCACCATCTTGCAGGTGTGGCTTTGACTGCAAGGTCAATAGCTGCCATCCTCTGCTCATGAGGAATTTCCTGCTCAAACTATTGTAAAAAGTCATTGACATCCGTTAAACCACGAAATGACAGAATATCCTTAACCTCTACACCAATCCATCGCAGTGACTTAGTCATAAATGCACATCTGTGAGCTGAGACTTCGTAGAGTCTATTCTGCCAATTTTCTAAGCCAACATCTGAATCTGATGTGCATGATCTATCGCATCGCTAAATAATATTTCCTTCTGTGGTTGGGTTAATATAATCACTCTGTTTAGTAGTCATCTGATAGAGGCTTTCCATATTACGCACCTCTTCCTCTGTTCTGATTGGTTCAATATAACGGGGACCCTGGAAAGGATCCACCAGTGCAATGACTCGGATCTGATTATCCTCAAAATTCATTTGTATTTTCTTTAAATCGATAACAGCCATGTTATCAATTGCCCAATCAATACCTGGTAAAGCTGGATACGGTCTGCTATCGCCAATGATTTCTATGACTTCGAAGTCTGCAAAGCTGCGAACTCCATCAATATCAACTGGTACTTGCGGTAATCGACCCAGTGGTGATACCCTCTGCTGATTGGCGAGTTACAGATGGATAGGTGATCTGCTAACTTAGGGCTACCTGTATGTTCCCATGTCTGCTTAGTCAAAATAGTTACCTCTGATCCTAAATCTAGGATTACCTCATCCATTTCAAATTCTTCGATTTGCGCTGTGAGTCTCATTTCTCTTCTTGTTCTTGTATGGCCCATAATACTATGAACAGCATGCTGCATACTACTCATGGAAGAATCCTGCTGATACTGGTCTATGATGTGCTGAAGCTCTCCGATAGCTTTCTCATTTCATACGAGTTTCAAACAGCTCCGCAGGAAGGATTGGACACTTCCTGTCAACTCAACTTCTTTGCACCTTCCCAATGTGGTACCCTGGGACATCTACATAGGACTAACGCCACAATGTTACTGCGGTATGCCCCTACAAGGAAATACCTATGATCCTGATGGTGTAGGTTTGGTAAAGAAATTTTTAGCTTGTTGAAACGTTTCTTTGTTCTTTTGTAGGTCAAGTGGTGTTGATTTATCACTGGCTTTACGCACCCACTCCAGACCTGTATTCTTTTCTGCATCCTGCGATGTCTTACTGGTAGAAGCACTGCTGCGAGTCACAATATTGACTCTTGGTTCTAGTTCTTTTTGCTCAGCAGCAATAAGCTGAATGTTCTGGTTTACTGCTGGCTTCGGGTCCCTCATCTTTTCTATCAATATAGGACATTCTTCTATCGTATGATAATAGGACTTGCAATATTTACGTGTCATAGTAGGGTTCTGACAATCCCTAGCATAATGTCCTATGGCTCCATAGTTGTAACAAATAATCAGTCTATGGCCACGGCCAAAGTCTCCACCACGGCCAAAGCCTCCTCCACGGCCTCGTCCTCTGAATCCTCCTCCATGGCCAACATGAGCCGGTTCATGCTGTAGTCTTGCTGCTGGACCTGATGTCTCTAACTGGACTCTGTAGAGGTCATGTTTTTTGTCTATCATGAGATCATAAGCTCTGTAATTATTTTCATCATGTCCTACTGACTTACAAAAGTTACAGTATAAGTTCTTAGGAGTTTGTACATACTTCTGAAGTAAAGGGCATTCTTGTGGTCTATGTCCTCTTGTTTTACAGATTTCACACCATGGCCCTTGAGTTTGTACTAAGGGGTTAGGAGCCCCACTTGCTAGATACTCAACAAATACTAGACAGTTATATTTAGTATGGCCATGTCCTTTACACTTTGTACACCATAACTCTTGTGCAACCTCTTTTCCTTTCTTAATCTCATGCAGCTGTAGAGTGAGATTGGCTAACTGATTCTGTAAGTTTGTCATACCTATACTAGTCTCAGCTAGAGGTGAAGCCTCTAGTTTCATTGCCATCTCCAATGCTTCATCCTGCATACGGAGTCTCTGTTGCATTAGTGGAAGTCTGATGTGAGGGAGCAGTGCTGCGATGAACCATTCCTTATGCTGCTTCGGCGCAAACTCAAAGCTAACTTGGTCTATAAGGGCTTTAAATTTATGATCAAAGTCCCATACTGACTCTGTGGGTAACTGTTTGATGTCTTTAAGATCTGTAATACATTGTGACTCAGAATTAGGTTTCTTAAATTCCTTAACCATGGCGGTCCTGACCTGTACAAGCGTTCTGGGCTATGCTGTCGTATACTTCATATACCATGTTAAAGCTCATTCTCTAAGTGTAGTAGCCAACTGGACAAGTTTAGTATTATCATCTTGGATCTGTTTAATGGTCCATACGGCTTCACATAGGAACCAATGTTGTTCTGGGTCTTCTTCCCTTGTACCCTTAAAGGTAGGTAACTTCATATCATCCCCCATGCTGTTTCTACGTGGTGGATTCTGATTTGCTGTGTTACTACCACTCGACGGTGTAACTGTAGATGGTGTAGAGGTAGTATGTACTGTGTGTGAACTACTAGATGGAGTTCCTGCAGGATTATTCTGAGTCCCGGTTGCTTTCTGTGTGGTATAATGGTGGTAAGGGATACCCCCTATTGTTCTTTCTCTATTTTTTTGACTCTGTTCTCTAGTACTATCTGAGCTGTCTTCAAAGAAGGAAGATCTAAAATCTACTTTATACTTCTTACCACTACGTGTACATCCAATTTCTTCAAAATCACTCTCAAACTCTTGTGACATTACACTTACTCAATTTATTCATCTGAGAATATATCCAATACTCCTTTTTCATGTAATAACATCTTAAGAAACAAATTTAAAGAGTTCAAGTACTTACCGCAATATCCTTTGAAGAAGTACCTCTTTGCTTCGCTGAAACTCTTTCTTTGATCAACTGCAAACTCTGTAATGAAACCTTCTAGAAAACTCGCAAGCCAGAAGTCTACTACCCATGAAATGGGATTATCAACACTCTTCACGGTGTGAATCAGCTCTGGTGTCCAAACAATGTTCCTTTTCTTCTTGAATATGTTTTGATCAGTCAACTTTGATAACCAGTCGTACAACTCATTTGCATAGGTCGCAAAAAATATCGTATGCAGATCTGTGAAGATATGTTTTTGTAACCAGTCCTCTGTACTAAGCCTAGGACTCTTGTTTTATTTTTCAGCAAATTCTCTCTCCTTAGACTCAACCCATTGGTTAAGTTCTTCTTTATTAGGATGCCAACAGAACATTAGCTCTTCAATTTGTTCAAAATCGACAATGGAACCATTTGTTGGTTTTCTCTAGGCAGACCAGGGTTTACTGTGATGTACCAACAAAACCCCTAGCTCACTGGCCCTTTCGGCGACAGACCGTAGAATGGCCTAAAGTCTCACCCGAAGTGATCCTAGATGGGGTGGTTGAAGACTCACGTGTCCTCAACCAGGTTCTGTAGCATCCTAGGTTTCTCTTTCTTCTGGTTAACTAGTTGAGTCTCTTTATAACGCTGTGTCTCTCCTCCGCGCTGACTCTGCTATGATATGGACTCTTATCACATCATGGCTTCTTCGACGATGTGCAAAATTTCCTTTCTACTTGACTCTTTACCTACGATATCTCACACCATGGCTCCTCCGGCAATGCGATATCGCCTCTCTGTGTTGCGATAGCTTCTATGGTAAGACTCGATAGGACTCTCCAACTCACAAGGTCCAACGGCTCTCTTTCTATTTATGCTAGCTCAGTTACTATCTCAAGGGTGTTAAACAACTTCACTTAAGCTCTACAGTCTAACATGCTCAACATCTACTGTGCTCAACTTACTAAACTGAATATATAGGAATCGTTTAACACTGTAACTGTTATGGTCTGAATCAAACACTGATAAACTTATATGTAGAATACTTGACACATCCAAATCATGTTCAACCTTCTATGTTACTGTAAACTGAAGGATAACATACACACATTCATTAATTGTTAACTAAACTCATGTAACAAGTAACAGATAGCAAATAAGTAAACACAATCACATGAAATAGTCGCACAACACACGGATTTTGACGTGGTTCGCTTCCAGGGAGGAAGCTATGTCCATAGGAACTTGTGTTTATATTATATCTGGGGAGAGTACTCACAGTTCCACTACAACCTATTATGCAGCTCGAGATATTCTAGGAAACTCCATGTTCTCAGCTGGAGCCCTTCTCTCTTAGATCTCTTATCCTTCTATTCTGCTTTCTTCTTACAATATATCCTCTCTCTCTCTCTCTCTCTCTCTCTCAATACCTGCAGATTTTTACATTCATACTAAAGGAGTCAACTACTAGTTACAGTAAGATAATACATACTGAATAATAGAACCAGAGCTCGACTCTTTCTCAATATATTACAATACAGATGATTAAACAACTAACCAACTATCTATCTACTACCCAACTGACCAACTGACTAACCAACTAACCTTTCACAATACAAAATACATTCTTAAATAGGTGGCCCAAAGGTCTCACCCTAATACAACACTGTGGGCCTATCCCATCAGTAACCCAAAAACCCTAACTATGACAGTCGACGTATCTATACTTTGAACTACCGCTTACTGGTCATACTGCAGCTCTCTACAGTCTTCCACGCTTCCCGGCGCTGATCATGGGTATGGAAGCTGCTTCCTCGGTCGCTCCCCTTCTGTCCTTTGTCTTCAATACCTCAGCCCGTTGTTCCATTTCCTTTATGAGGGTAGCTGAGCCCTCCTATCTTCGCCGCTGCCTTAAGTGCAGTGGTTGAGCTCTCTCTTCTCGGCCACTTTAGGTACTGTTTATTTTGACTTTCTTTTCCCGATATAGCAGGTTTTCCCGATATAGCAGGTTTTCTTTATTTTGACTTTCTTTTCCCGATGTAGCTGTGAGCCCTACTCCAACAGCCATCAATCTAACAATATTGAAGCGCACATCTTTCCCTTTAACTATCTCGAAGCAGTATCACGGTGAGTTCTCTAGTAGATCCATCCAGGTATTTTCCTAACTTACTAACACTTTTGAGATAACAAGCCTAGTTAAGTAGATAGATCTTTCCAGGGACCAACAAGCCTTGTCATGGCTTACAAACCCACTTGCATTAAACTAATCTAGTCATACGTACTAATCCCACTAGGATTAATAGGCCTCGTATGACTAACCCTTTCAGGCCAACTATCCTAGCCAGACTTACCCTACTCTAGAATGAGCTACCATCATTGCATCCTTCTTCCATCTAATGTCACTCCCTCTTTCAAGAGAGATCCTTTCAGACTACACCAAGCTTGTCTTGAATGTATTCAAACTTTACACGATCCAGACACTTAGGCAACACATCTTCCACTTTTTCCTCTGTAGGAACATACTTGAAATTTATTGCTCCTTTCTGAACCATGTCCCAAATGAAATGATATCTAACTTCAATATGCTTATACTTATCATGAAACATTGGGTTTTCTGTCATCTTAATACAAATCTAATTATCACAAATGATATCAGTAACTTCTATCTCTGCATCAAATAATCCTTTCAACATATTTCGAAGCCATACTGCTTCGCTACAATTTGAACATGTTTCAATGTATTCGTCTTCTTTTGTGCTAAGTGCAATATTGGTCTACTTTCTACTGAACCATGAGATCATTCTTGATCCCAAGCTAAAAAAACATCCTGAAGTGCTCTTTCTATCTTTAGCATTTCCTTCACTATCTAATTCCATGAACCCATACAATCTGATCTCATCATTCGATGCATATCTGAGCCCATAATATAAATTTCCCTTTATATAACTTATCACATGTTTTGCTCCTATCAAGTGAATCTGTATGGGATCCACCATATACTAACTTGGCATGTTTACAGCAAAACATATATCTGGTCTTGTATTGGTGAAGTACATTAGTGAACCAATAATCTGTCTATACAAGGTGGCATCTGCAACTTCCAAAGTATCATCATTCAATGGCTTCTTGAATTTGTTGTCATCAGAGTGGTCATAGCTTTGCAATCTAACATCCCAAATATTTTTAGGATTTCCACTTCGTATTTTCCTTGGTTCAGGAAAATCTCATCTAGATTTTGCCATACTTCAAGACCTAGAAAATAGTGCATCATTCCAAGGTCTTTCATCACAAATTCTGCAGTGAGCTTCTTATTAGATTCATTGATGGGATTATCTTCTCCTGTCAAGAATAAATCATCCACATATAGTAATAGTATAATAAAACCATTACCCTCAATCTTTTAGTAGAGGTTAGAATCTACTTTACTCTTATTAAAGCTTGAACTCATCAAGAATCCATTGATCCTCCCATACCAAGCTCTGAGAGCTTGCTTTAGTCCATACAATTTTTTCTTGGGATTACATGCATAAGCTTCCCGATCATTAGTCTTGAAACCTTATGGTTGTTCGATATAAACTTCTTCTTCTATCAATCCCTTTAGAAAGGTTGTCTTTACATCCATCTCATGTAACTTCCACTTCATTTTGTATGCCAAGGCAAGGACATTTCTAATTGAAGTGTACCTAGCTACTAGATCAAAGGTCTCTGCATAGTTAATTCCTTCTTTCTAGGAGAACCTGTGAGCTACGAATATTTCCTTGTACTTTTCTATACTACCATCCGTTGAGTGCTTGGTTTTGAAGATCCATTTTGAGGATACCACTGACTTATATTTTGGTCTTGGCACTATTTCCCATACATCATTTTTTATGATGGATCGGTATTCCTTGATCATTCCATCAATGCATTACTTTTGCTTTGTTGCTTCTTCAAAACATGTTGGTTATTTATCGACTAGATCACTCATTAAAGCCATATAATTGGGGTATGACTTTGGATTCTTTCTTTTTGTGGTGGTTCCTTCTGGGACAACATGTCTTTTTTCTTCTTCAATTACTTAATGAGCCTAGGCAGGTTTTCTCTATTGAGAAATCATCTCACGGGTAAATTCTTCTGGTAACTAAGGTTCTTTCATGTCATGATCCTCAGGCATCTGATCTTCTTCTTTGTTCCTAACTGGATTAGGAATTTTTGTAGTTTTGGTAGTTTCATACTCCTCTTCATATTCCTTATCTTTCTTCAACTTTCTGAAGGTTGTATCCTCATCAAATGTGACATCTCTACTAAGTTCAATCTGGCGGTATCTTGGGATATAGATCCGATAAGCTTTTGATTTTTCACTATATCCTATGAACAATTCCTTCTTTCCTGAAGGATATAACTTTGATCTTTTCTCCTTGGTAATGTGAATGTACACAAAAAAACCAAATATATTTAGGTAACTTACTTCAAGATTCTCTCCGGAGAACATTTCTTATGGATTTTTATTCCCAAGGGAACTATGGGACATTCTATTATGTACATATATTGTTGTTCTAGTTGCTTCTACCCACATATACATAGGCATATCTTGATCATGTATCATAGCTTTCACATCTTCCATGATAGATCTATTATTTCTTTCTACCACACCATTTGTTGTGGATTATAGGGAATAGTGAGTTCCCTCTTAATCCAAGCTTCCTTGAAGAAATCATTGAATTCATCTAATGTGAACTCTCCTCCATTATCTGACCTTAATATCTTTATTTTCTTTTCAGAGAGATTTTCTACAATGACCTTAAACTCCTTGAACCTTTCAAACACTTCATCCTTCTTTTTCAAGAAGCATATCCAAGACTTTCGAGAGTAGTCATAAATAAAGGAAGCATAGTAAACATACCCTCTTAATGAAGTGGTTTGCATTCATCCGCATATGTCTGAGTGGATGATGTCTAAGATCCCTTTTTCTTTACTGTCACTTTTTGGATAGGTATTCTTAGTAATATTCCCTTGCGCACATCCTTTGCACACTCCTTCATGTTCTATCTAAATTTCTGGTAGACCAGTCACAACCTTGCTTACAATTGGTGTAGGTTTGTAGTGAATGTGAGCAAGCATTTTGTGCCATAGCTCACATGGGTTTATGGTACTGGTAGCTAATTTTGAATTGCATGTCCTTTCAATTTGTAGAGTCCTCCTTCTTCAACTCCAATTTCTACTGCACCATCTAGGGTTTTTCCTTTTGTCCACATGAGGACTCTTCCATCTATAAAGGCAATTCTAAATCCTTTATTGTCTAGGGATGAAATAGAGAGAATCTTCTTCTTCATCCTTGGAACATACAAGACATATTTTATTTTCATCAACTTTCCAGAGTCCAACTTATAGGATGCTTCTCCAAGTCCTTTAATGGGATATTGCGAATCATCTCCAAGCATTACTTTGTGTGGAGATTCCTTTTGTACAAGGAATGAGAGTGAGCCTTGTAACCTATCATGTGCTTGGAGGCTCCACTGTCCACTAGCCAGATGTCATTCCTAGTGAGACTAATCCTATTAGAGAAGATATCGGCACATATTATTCATTGGAGTCGTCATCCTTACTTACTTCCTCTTCATTATCTTCGGCAGCATGAGCTTGAAATATTTTCATATTTTTTACTCTTTGTTCTTTCATGGGACAATTGATGGCAATGTGTCCAAACTTGTGACAATCTAAACATCCATAATTGGAGAAGTGTTTCTTAGACTTCTTGAACCCTTGAGTCTTGTGAGGATGGTCATGACTCTTCCTTTTGTTCTTTCCTTTGGTATGATATGGCAAGTATTGATCCTCATTATCATTTAGCTTTTCTTCTCTAGCTGTTATCCTTTCTTATTCTTGAACACATTTTTCCCACAGCATCCGGAATTTGGTTAGTTTTCTTCTTGAATAAATTCCTCAGATAAAAGCTTCTCAATCTCTTGGAAGACCATTTAAGGTGGTCATCACAATTTCTGCTTCTTCAACTGTGTCAGCAATGGCTTCTAACTGATCCTTGATTTGAGCTACTCTGGAGAAGTAGGATTGCATGATCTCTAATTTTTGAGTTCTTACACTCTTGAGGTGATTCCTCATATTCAGTTTCATGTTGATGTTTCTCCCTTCAAATAGGATGGACAGAGCATCAAACATTTATTTTGGAGTTTCCCTTTAGGATACTTGATGAATCAAGTTATCCTTGATAGATTCATCTATGATCATATCCTTCTTATGCTTAGACTTGGCCTCCTCTTCATATGGTTCTACCACTTCCTCCTTTACAAACTTGTTTAGATCACTTTCTTGCAAGATGAGCATGATCCTATACGTCCATGCTCTGAAGTTTCCAGGACCTTCAAGCATTTTATCTAGCTTGGTATTCTTTGTCATCTTTAATAGAATGAGAACTTCAAATGGAACAAAGAGGGATAGTACTTACTTGAAGAAAATAGCTTCTGGTTGACCTCCTTCTGGATGACCTAAGGTTTGATGCAGAAACCGTAATTTCTCAGTTGGAAACCTTAGTAGAGTTGAGAGGTGGAAAATATGTGCCTCCCTAGGGAGAGGTATACTATATCTTTCTTTTTATGAGATTGATGATGGAGTCTCAGGAAAACGGAAGCCCTAGTTTGTCCCAGCAGTAGTGATAGGTCCAAAACTGAAAATTCTTAGAATTTGGATCTATCTTCACAGAAAGATGCGCCCTCCAAAGGTGAGTTGAGGGAGACCTCTTTTCTGGTTGATCTGTAAAGGGATTTGTTTAGAGTAACAAACCCTAACTGTGCAGCGTTTCCTTTCAGGGTGGCTCTGATACCATGTTAAGTTTTCTTAATTTTCTTAGATGATATCTTAAAACAAATTGTAACTAGAAGATCACTGAAATAACAAGCATAGAAACACAAGAACACAAATATTTTCATCGGGGAAACCACAAGGGAGAAAACCCCGCAAAAATTCCTCAGTATAGATCTCAACCAGAGCAATGTAAAACCCAGAAAACTGCTTCTAGCTTCTTTCTGGCGCACTAGTTCTTCTCTCTCTTGCAAAACAGCTTGAGTAAGTGAGTACAAATGGAGGGGAGTGCCTCCCTATTTATATTCTTCAGTTGACTTGAACTCTAACCTAACAGGGTAGACTTCTATAATTGACTTGGCCGACTTGTCCAACTGAACATCACAAATAACATGTATTATATTGACACTTGGGTACTATTGACCCGAATTACATATGGAGGTTTACAATGATTCTTTCAATGACTCTAACGAGACCAAACTCATTTCCCGAAGGAGGAATACAATCAATACATATGGAATATCTTTCGAAGTTACAATACTTTAACGATTTTCCCCTTGTTGCCGCCTTTCACACACCTGGGTCACGTGGCAGAAATATTCAAGCCACTCGGTGTGTCCTTGAGGGCAAGTCTCGAGTCAAGGCTATCACCTTGTTCTTGACTCCTCCGTTTAGGCTCAACTCCTAACGAAGCCAAGGGGGGTAGACCCTATTAAGTTACTAAGGATGATTTCTTAGTGTGGTAATGTTAAACTGAATCAGTTATTTAGGAGTTTGAATATTTTAACTATAAACAATTAAAGATGACAAGATACGAAGATAAACACACGAAAGCACAAAGCTGATACCCAATATATATATATAAAGTGAAAAAGACAAGTGCCTTAGAATGGAGTCAAATCAAAATGATCAATGTGCTTGCATGTGCTCGGAGTAAATGTTTTTCAATTGCATCTTGGTATGTTTTAAGTTAAAATTGAAGTATGAATTGATTAAATTATGCTAAGGGGGGACTCCAGATATACCCGAGAGTACTTGGAGTATGTCCAAAACAAAACCTATATGGCTACCCACAAGGAATATGTGGGCTGAAATGGAGTCTCTAGGGCTATGTTCGCAATGCACCCGTTAGGGTGTGACAGAGATCGGCGCCCCGAGGTCACTTTTCAGTAGGTTCTCGCTTCCTTTGGGTATTTTACCACCATAAAGGTTTGATCGAGGTGTTGGATTTTCACCTGATGGTTTGTTAATTGGGGAAGGTGAGTCCTAATTATGCTAGTCACCCAAGTGCTTTTGATACAGCTTGACTAATCGGACGAACCGTAGCCAATTGCAGAGCATACACACTGGAGTCTTGTAAATTTTAATAAGTTTTTAAGAGATGTGTTCTTGTTTAAAAGAAAAGCCTCCAAGAACCTCTTTCGATCCAAGTGGATCTCAATCAGGGAATTGAGGAGGGGTTAATTTTAAATTTTTTGATAAACAAATGATAGAAAAAATAAAACAACTACACAAATCTGGTTTTCTGATTAATCCTACCACGAATCTCTTTCCCCTTTCGGGTCACTCGGGAAATCGTGGGGTAAGTATTATGATTACTTTTGAAAGTAAGATATGGAATATGGAATTAAAAACAAGATAAAATATACTACCCTGCAAATTAGATCAACTCTAGTAAAAGGAAATAAGCAGAAAACGACGAAAATGGCACCGACGCGAATCCCCCCAGGGGGGATGGGGAATGGGCTCGAAAGAGCCTATTCCAAAGGAAATTTTATTTATTAATGGTTACAATATTATAGGACTGATATATCAGTTCTTCTTGGTCCTTATACAGGCTGAAACCAATATCTTACAGTTATACAAAAATTTTAAGAATTTTTGTGACAAAAGGGAGACCCCTGGGGAGATTTGAGTGCTCCAAAAGCCACTTAGGACAGCAGCTTCCGTTCTTCTCTATCAGACCTGATAAAGGACATTGAGCATGTTAGAATAAAAAATTCCCAAAATCACTTTAAGAGTACCTTTGGGTCAGCCTACTTTATCTCAAAAAGTAATGAAATTAAACTAGCTAAATCGGCGAAAAAGGAACCAAGGAAAGAAAGCTTTCCTTGGGATCTTGGCCTGATGTTTGTGCAGCCAATTAAAAGCACTGATATTGCAGAATATTACACTTATTGAACAGCAAATGAAACTACCTTAACAGCAAGCTATGAATTTTCACTAAATTACTTGTGAAACTAAGGTAATTTTAGCTAGATCTCTTGAATGTGAACTTTATGAGCAAAATAGAACTAAGATCTAGAATAAAGGAGCGATCTTAATGATCAGATATATGTGTGATTTTCCTGATGAGATATATCAGATTAATAAGAATCCTTTAAAGTAACCAGTTTGAGGAAAGTTTAATAATTTTTAAAGGAGAGAAAGGTGAAGAAAGGTGCTTGTTGTTGAAGCAGATCTACTGAGGGAACTTGGTAGAGAAGCACCGATGGGCACGATCTTAGCAATATCTGCTGGAAATCAATGGAATCAAACCTGAACCATAGATCTTCCAGCCACGGCAAACCTGTAAGCTACAACACAACTCATGCAGACAGAACTATTAGATCTGAAGATACATATGAGAAAGGGATGATACAGTATGCAAATAACCTTATTTAACATACAGGTATTAACTCATTCAAACATATGCAGCAAATAGAAAGTAAGTAAGCTTACTTACAATGATCTATCCTTATGATTTCAGAAACCATTCAGGCAGACAATAATTAAGTGCAAAATATTGGAAAAATAGCAGTTTCACCTCGAATGCAGCAAGACAATGGCAATCCACACATGAAAGGTACTCCACAATTGAGCCTCCAAAGCTTCTCTTTATTTCAACAAATGAAAATCAGTACACAGTTACAATGGCAAACCCTTCAGTCCAGCTCTAACTAGCTTGGAAAAGGGAGCCTCAAGCAGGATTTATACAATTTGCAGGCCATCTAGCCCAGGGGGGCGCAATTCCTCTTGGAATCAAGTGAAATCAACTGATGGAGAGTTCATCAATGCACAACTGAAGCTGGACTGAGCCTACTTGTCAACTGGGGGCCTGATGGGTTTACATGGTGCTCTTAGCTTGAAAATGAGCACCTACATGACTGAAACCAATTATTTGGCCCACTTTTATTACAGACTCAATTTTTCCAATTAAACTATTAAAAAATAGCCTAAGTTTTGGAAAAAATAAAATTTAATAAAAAACACTGAAAAAACTAAAAAATTGAAAAATTGAAAAACACCTAGGGGGACTTAGACATGTTCATATGACTCACAAATGATGTCTAGCATGCTTACACATTGACACATAGACTCTAATAACCTCAATATGCACAAATTCCAAGCCGACCACCCCAACTTTGGAGGTATGGAGTGAAAAACTCAGAAATTATCAGTCGTTTATTCAACAACCAATAATAACCAAGGGAAAAAACACCCTAGGCTGATCGGATTGACAAATGAAGTCTATGAGACCGATTCTTTTACAGACATTATCATGCTAGAACATTTATTACAAATCCCCCATGGGGTATGAACATGTGATATGATACAACAAGCACTTCCCAGAAGTACTTCCAAAGGTCTTTTTGAAGTCCGAACAAGTTAACCCTGTCCGGTTCACCAGGCTCACTTGATAAAAACCACTAAGTACAACTTAGGTGGTAACATTCTGGCTCCAACTATGGGACGTGTGCTCGATCTGGTCTTTAAGGCAAGGAGAGGATACGAGAACATCAGAATCTCTGGTTGATATACCCTGAAAAAACATCTCAACTTGACAAGAAAAACCTCAGTAGCACAAGTTTTATAAAAAACCAAATGAACCATTAAGCTTATTTATTTAAACAAAATAAATGTAATTAACTAAAAGAAGTAAAGTTTTATTATCACTAAGTACAAAATAGAAATGCAGAAAGTAAACGCTCTCTTTCAAGGAGCTTATTTTCCTACTCTAAGCATGATATAAAAAGGGTTAAGTGTAATCAGAAATCCAGTGTAACCAGCTAAGCATTTTATTAACATAAAAAAAAAATTCCTTGTCTTTGGTTACCAGCCAAAGTAAGGATATCTTATTCAGAAAATGCAAACCTGCGTGATGATTCAAGATGGGCGGGATGGATGGGAGATCATAGGCATGAACAATGTCATAAAAATTCTTCCCAAACTTGTATGTGCTCATGCAGGCTGCTTCTATCCATGACTGGATAGGACTGATATACCAATCGGAACGATGAGGTAAACTGACTACATCATCATACTGATCATCGGGGCTTATCAAATGATAACTCGTTGCACAAGCCCCAAGTAGCTCCAAATCATAAGGAACCTCTATATGCGAAAAAGATGGCTGAGACTGATTTTCCACTGACTGCATCACATCTGACTTTTCACAATACTGTTTCTCAATGTCTTCATTGTTGATACCCTTGTGCGGCTCTACATGGTATGATTTTGAATTATCACATGAAAACTTTGAATGCTCCTCTTCCATAATAAGGTTTTCCCAGGCATCCAGATCTGTGCTTCCCTCTATGGATGTATCGTAGATTGGACTTCCACAAATTTTTGATTAAACACTCCCATTGTTGGACATATCATGGATGGGATTCTCCATAAGATTTTCACAAGTTGGTTTATCTATGAAATTCCAATAGTCATCACTCCCATCCATGTCATATGTAGGGGACTCTTCATCCATGGCATCATGCTCCTGCCTATCCATGTCCTCCTTGTATTCATAACAATATTCTTTAGAGAAAATTTTACAAGGCAATAAACTTTCCAAACTTTCATCAACATGTGGAGAACAAGGTCTAGTGTCACTACACACCATAGTGATCTTATCATAGGTTTCTTTATAGGCTTCTATTATGATATCATGAAGAGGATCTTCAATATTATCTTCAATCAAGGAAATTTTTTGGACATATTCCATGGGATCACTCGGT